>JAQQSV010014573.1:0-12258 GCA_028646515.1 Pseudochirops corinnae
CCCCTCCCCCAGCTCCATTGCTGTTATTATCCTTATTTCTAGTTCCTTTGCTTTTGGTCTTATTCATTGTGATTCTCTATTTTATTAGTTAGGTTCTCAATATGCATTAGATGATAGCTGAAGTATACAATGCACATCTAGAGCTAATGAATTTGGAACACTTGCTGGAGCTTTTCCAACTTTTGAGTAAATGAGTCTCTGTAAGAAGTAGTTCATTATTCAAAATCCTCCTAAAGGTACAAACAAAACAAAACAAAAAACCTCCCAACTGAGGAGGAATACTTTGGTGTTTTCATGAGCCTAATATTCTGTTGGGAGAGGTTTGATATGATGGCAGTGAGCAGAAACAAAATGCTGTGAAACAGATCCTAGTTCTTGAGTCAAGAAACCTGACTTCCTATAATGGATCTGCCATGAATTAGCCCTGTCACCCTGGACACAACATGAGCCACAAAAGGTGGGGATGGTAAACACACACACCACCTACCTCATAGGATTGTTTGGAGGGAAATACTTGGTAAACATTAAAATTCTATGCACATGTGAGTTATCATTATAGTGGAAGGGAGAAGTCTGGGTGACAACATTAGGATAAGACAGAAATTCCTGAGGATGATTTGGGAGAGATGGGATAAAGCTCAACAAGGAAAGTTGATCAAACATAGGGGAAAAATTTCCCCAAACCAAACACCATAGATAAGTTTCCAAAAAGCATATGACACCAAGCTGTTCCTCATGGTTTAATAGAAAATGAACCATGTGATAATGCAGAGCTCAATTTGAAAGGGTATTGCCATTGTCTTGGACTTTTGGCAAATGGAGAAATAGGACAAGAAGTCTAGCATAGAATGTTTTGATACTTTTTGTTCAAATGAATCCTATATTAAGGCATCAATGTAGTGTCTGTTTCATAGCATTCAGGGTCTCTGACAAACTCACCAGCTGTGATTTCCCCTAAGGGTTTTAATGTGTTGGTGTAATATTTGTACAAAGCAATATTATCATTATCATAAATGTTTTCTAATTATTTCTTGGGATTAATGAAAGCATGTTGTATTATTGATGGATTAAGTACAATATTTATAAAACAGTGATAGGATTAAAGGGAAATAAATATGTATATCTTTCCCAATATGTAAATAATAAATATTCATCTCAGTTATCCATTTTGTTGAAAGCAGTTTAAATATATAATAATTTCAGTACATTTTAATCACTTTGGAAATATTTCAATTATCTCCTTTGGCTTTAGTGTGTGCACGTGTTCAGTTTCCCTTCATAAAGAACCTCATTTAAAAATATTATTAATGTTTCATTGATTTTTCATTCTTCCATTGTGATTGCTCCCTTGTCACCACCACTACCACCCCCATAGACCCTCTCTGAACAACTGCAATTGCTAGTATAAGCAATATTTAACCTACTACCTGGGTGTTTGCTTTGGAGTGTAGAAATCAAGAAACTTATAGAATATCCACAAAGGCTTGAAGAAGGGGCAGAAAGTTGAAATATTGACCTCAGAGCTCCCTAGAAGCAAAACAAATTTTATTTCAAGGGATTTCCATCAGACAAGAAAGTCCATAATTTCTAAATAATATCAGAAATGAATTTGATCACACATTTATATCCCAAATAACTTTTGTTTAGCACTTCAATTCTTGTGAACATTTATAACTGGTTATGATTATGTTTATGTACACATGAACATGTATGTATATATGAAAATAAAAATATAAAACAATCAAAGCCAGTTATATATGTCATTATTTATGATATCATATGTTGTACAAATTTATCTTGCATTTCAGCTCCTATTATTTTATTTTATTTGTCTGAGAAAAAGGATGTTAATTTTATCCATTTGTGGTTCTCTAGAGTGCCTAACACCATGTTCTCCACACTTCTAACCAGGTATCTATAATTATCACAAACCTAATCAATTTGATTATTTTTCTTGCCTACATAATTGATTCATCAGATGTTAGGATACAGATGTTGAATTTCTTATCCTTCTGCCATTATTGCTGTTATTATTCTTGATTTTTTTTTAAATGTGATACTCAAAATTCATAATCTGCTTGTGATAACATAGGTAGATCTAACATCCCTTCCAACTCTAAGTCAAAATTTTCATCACCTACAGTTTTGGTATCCAGTGGTGCTTTCAGTTATATTTCATAAGCCAGATTTTTCTTTCCAAGCCAAAGGAAAAAGAATGTCCTTGACACTGTTAAAAGCAGATGGCTAAGCACTTGAAGTTAGAAGAATGATAGAAGGGACACACAAAGATAAAACTCAGTAGTTTGTTCATAGAATCATAGACTTAGAGCTGGAATCTGTGGGGCACTTTCCTTCAGAATGAAAACAGCAAACCCTTCTGTCCTTCATCTCCTAATAGTTTTTGAGAACCAAAGACTCACAAAATTTGTTGCCATCTACAATCCTTTTCAACAATCTTTACCATGCACTCCAAATCACTTCAACAACAAAGGACAGACTACTCTATATCAAATTGAATATTAAACATTTTATAATCCAGCTCACATCTTTAGCACAGACTGCTTTCATACATAAAATGCTTTCTTAAATGGCCAAATGAATAATTCCTTTTTTTAGTACTCTTTAATTTAAATATTACTTTATTTTCCCAATTACGTATTAAGAAAAAATTAGCATTAATTTTTATAAGATTTTGAGTTCCAATATTTTTTCCCTCCCCACTTCTGAAAATGGTAGGTAGCTTGGTATTGTTTATACAGGTGTTGTCATGTAAAACATATTTCCGTATTCATCACACTTGTGGAAGAAGAAACAGACCAAAAGGAAATAAAACCATGAGAAAGAATAAACTAAGTGAAAAGAATATGTTTCAATCTGCATTCAGAGTCCATCAGTTCTTTATCTTTATATAGATGGAATTTTCTTTTGTTAGTCCTTTGAACTTGTTTTGGATCCTTGTGTTTCTGAGAAGAGCTGAGTTATTCCTAGTTGATCACTGCATAGTGTTGCTGTTACTCTGTTCAATGTTTTCCTTGTATTCATTTCATTTTGCTTCAGTTTGGACAAGTCTTTCTAGGTTTTTCTGAAATCTACTCGTTCATAATTTCTTATTGTAAAAGAGTATTCCATGACATTCATATTCCAAAGCTTGTTCTGCCATTACTCAAATGATGGGCATTCCTTCAATTTCCAATATTTTGCCACCATGAAAAGGCTACTCTAAATATTTTCACGCCCAGGTTCTTTTCTCTTTTTTATAATCTCTTTGGGATATGAACCTATTAGTGATATTTCCAGATCAAATGGTATGCACAATTCGCTTGATCTCTGGGCATATTTCCAAATTGCTCCTCAGAATGAATGGATCAGTTCACAACTCTACCAAGAGTGCATTAGTGTCCCAATTTTCCCACATCCTCTCCAACATTTATCATTTTCTTTTTTTGTCATGTTAGCTAATCTGATAGGTGTAAGTTGGTGCCTCAAAGCTATTTTGATTTGCATTTCTCTAATCAAAAATTATTTAAAGCACTTTTTCATATGCCTATACATAGCTTTGATTTCTTCATCTGAAAAGTGCTTGTTTATATCCTTTGACAATTTATTAATTTAGGAATGGCTTGTATTCTCACAAATTTCACACATATGGTCAATTTTCAGAATGATCAGGTCCAGGGAAAAAAGTACTACAAGTGACCAGAGAAAAACAATTCACATATGGAGGAGTCACAATCAGGATCACACAGGACCTGGCAGTGGTAACATTTAAGGATCAGTGCTCTAGGAACATGATATTCTGGAAGGCAAAGGAGTTAGGACTACAATCAAGAATCACTTAACTGGCAAAATTAAGCATAATATATCAAGGGAAAAAATGGTCATTCAGTGAAATAGAAGAATTTCAAGTAAAAAGGGAAATGAAAACATAAAGGATTCAATAGAGTTAAACTGTTTACATCCCTACATGGGAAGATGATGCTTTTAACTCTTAAAAATCGTATCACTAACAGTACAGATAAAAGAAATATACATAGATAGAGGTTGTGGTTATAAGGTGAATTTGAGGGAATGACATGAAAAAATTAAGAGATGAGAAAGAGGAGTACAAAGGGTGCAAAGGAAAGGTGAAGTAGAATGGGGTAGATTATCTTACATGAAGATGGTAGAAAGATCTATTACAGTGGAGGGGAAGATAGAAGAGTGGCATAGTATTAACCTTACTTTTATCAGTATTGGTTCAAAGAGTGAATCATATGCACAATTAATTGAATATAGAAATCTATCTTACTCAACAGGGAAGTAGGAGGGGAGGATATTAAGTAAAGAGCAGGGACTGACATAACAGATGGAGGATTAGGAAAAATATTAGAAAAAAGCAAAACACTGGTGAGGTGAGAAAGAGTGAATGAAAAGAGTGAAGAAACAGGACGAAGAATAGCATGGAGGGAAATACACAATTAGTAATCATAACTGTGAATGTGAATAGGATGAACTGTCCCATAAAATGGAAGCAGACAGCAAAGCAGGTCAAAAACCAGAATTCCAAAATAAGTTTACGAGAAACACAGTTGAAGCAGAAAGATACAGATGGAGAAATGTAAGGGGCTGCAGCAGAATCTTTTATGCTTCAGCTGAAGTAAAAAAAAAAAAAATCAGGGGTAGCAATCCTGATCTTACACAAAATAAAAGCAAAATATACCTAATTAAAAGAGATAATGAAGATAACTACTTCTTACTAAAAGGTGCCAAAGACAATGAAGCAATCATATTAGAAGAGCAAGGAATAGTCTGTTTCTCAGATTGATGGGGATGGGAAGAATTAATGACCAAACAACAGATAGAGAACATTACAAAATGAAGAATAAATTATTTTTTGATCATTTGATCATATTAAATAAAAATATCAATCTGATCATATTAAATTCAAAAGCTTTTGTACAAACAAAACCAATGCAACCAAGATAGAGGGAAAGGAGAAAACTGGGAAATGATCTTTACAGCAAATGTCTCTGATAAAGGCCCCATTTCTCAAATTTAAAGAGAAATGAATAATTGTTTTTTTTTTTAAGATGACTAATTCAGACTAGAAAAGAAGAGTTTGAGGATAGTTATAAAGTGGTTACATAAGATCAAGATTAATCTTTTGAATGGGAGATGGATCACTTTGCAGTAGCTTCACCAGGATTTGGTTTAATTAGTTTATGAAAAAAAAAACTAAATCACCTTTTTTTTTTCTCATGTAGAATACATGAATAATCATGTATTCTTGGATATAATGTTCCACCCTTCACTTATAAGAGGCCTCCTCTAGGGTCTGTCCGTACTGTTCAGTACTGAGAGTAGAGACCTAAAAGCAGGTAAAGCACACTCCTTCACTTCTTAGAACTCCGTGTCTAAGTATGTTTTTATTCATTCAATACTTAACTATGAATTATTCATTCCAAATTAATATAATCTTTCTGTCTACTTCCTACAGGTAATGTGCCTTTTACAATCCTTTTACTGGCCCTAAATATTTTTATAAAGAAAAAATGGATTATTAAAGAAAATAATAATATTAAATTGAAGGTAGAAAGTCTTGAATTTAAGGAGCCAATTCCTGTCACAGAAGGGTTTAAGAAAATTGTTTTCCACGATGTTTGCTACAATGAAAATTCTGAATTTTATAGAAACTCACCAGGCTCCAGGTGGCTGAGTAATGATGGACACAGATCTTGCAATAGTTTGGGAAACTGTGGTTCACTGTGATCATATAGTCACTCACTTATGCATAACTGAAAAGTATATACAGTCTTTGCAAAATTGCCACTTAACTCACTGGATCCAAGTGTATGTTCCTAATGAGCAGAGATTTCTTATAACATCTGCAGAATCCATGTATTTCAATGAATAACTTTTATTCAAAGAAACTTTGTGAAATCATTTGTATTGGTATAGAAAAGTGGCAAGAGCAGGGAGGAGTCAAGATGGTGGCGTAGAAGCAGGAAAACTCTGCAGCTCCCCCCATAACCCCCTAAAATGCCTATAAAATATGACTCTAAACAAATTTTAGAGCTCCAGAACTCATAAAATGACAGAGAAACAAGGCTCCCACTGAAAGCAGCCTCGCAGTGCTCTGGGAGGCCAGACCATCACCACATGAACCTGAGGCTTTAGCCCCAGGCCATCCAGGAGAAACCCTGGCTGGTACTTTCAGGAGAGAGGATCACTAGTTCCTGTGGCTGTTTCCAGAATTACCAACCCATAAGAGCCAAGGACAAAGGGAATAGGTCAGTGGAACTCAGCTAAACTTGGGGGAGAGGGTCTGGCTGACTGCCCCAGAGCTAGGAGTGGCTGAAGCTGCAGCCTGCAGCCGCCTCTATATGGCTGCTTCAGAGCTCACAACTTGCAGATTGCAGGTGGGCCAAGCAATCATTCAGAGGCTAAATGCTCTTGCATTGAGCTGCCTGGATTGGGATCAAAATCTTGGGTGGCTGTCCTGAGGTTCATTTTCAGTAAGCCAAAGCTGGTGGGGGCTGCAGACACTGTGCCTTCCAATAGCTCTGGCAGCTGGGAAAACCCCAGTGATTTGAGACAGTGCTTTCCCCTCTGAAAGCAGAGTTCTACTGTGGCTCAAAAGTCAAGTTAATTGACTGGCAACGTGAGTAGGCAAAGGAAGCAAAGAAAGCTCAGCAATCCCACTTTAGATTTTTTGGGGACAAAAAGGACCAAAGCATGGAATGGGAGAAAGACAACACAATCAGAACTTCTGTACCAAAAGCTTCTAAGAAAAATGGAGACTTATTACAAGACATCGAGGAGCTTAAGAAGGATTTTGAAAACCAAATAAGAGAAGTGGAGGAAAAATTGGGGAGAGAAAGTATAATGATGCAAGAAAATCATGATGAAAGAGTCAACTACTTGACTGAAGAAAATAACACCTGAAAAAATAGACTAACTCAAATGGCAAAAGACACCCAAAAAGCCAATGAGGAGAAGAATGCCTTAAAATGTTGAATTTTCCAGATGGAAAAAGAATCTCAAAAGTTTCTGAAGGGAATATTTCCTTCAGAATTAGAGTGGAGCAAATGGAAGCAAATGACTTTATGAGAAATCAAGATACTATTAAACAAATCCAAACAAATGATGAATAAAAGGTAATGTGAAATATCTCCTTGAAAAAACCACTGACCTGGAAAATAGATCCAGGAGAGACAATTTAAAAATTATTGGCATACCTGAAAGCCATGATCAAAAAAAGAACTTAGAAAGCATCCTTCAAGACATTCTCCAGGAAAATTGCCCAGATAGTTTAGAACCAGAGGGCAAAATAGAACTTGAAGGAATTCACCACTCACCTTTTGAAAAAGATCCCCAAAAGAAAACTCCTAGGAATGTTATAGCCAGGTTCCAGAGTTCCCTGATCCAGGAGAAATTATTACAAGCTTCCAAGAAGAAACAATTTGAATATTGTGGAAACACAATCAGGATAACCCAGGATCTAGCACCTTCTACATTAAGAGACCAAAGGGCTTGGAATGTGATACTCTGGAGATCAAGAGAGCTAGGATTAAAACCAAGAATCACCTACCCAGCAAAACTGAGTATAATGTTTCAATGGAAAAATATGGTCTTTCAAAAAATGAGGTGGAGGACTTTCAAGCATTCTTGAGGAAAAAACCAGAGCTGAACAGAAAATTTGACATTCAAACACAAGAAGCATGAGAAGGTAAACATGGAAACAAAATCATAAGGAATTTATTAAAGTAGAACTATTTACATGCCAACATGGAAAAATGAGAATTGTAACTTATGCAGCTTTTCTCAGTATGAGGACAGGTGAAGGGAATATAAATGTATATATACATATATATATATATATATATATATATATAAATGTATATATATATATGTATGTATGTATGTATATGTATATATATACACATATGTCTATATAGGAGGGTATATATGAATATGAATACATGTGGGAGTGTAAATATATATGTGTTCACAGACAGAGGCACAGGATCAATTAAATAGGAAGGGATTATATTTTAAAAGGTGAAATTAAGGGGTGGGAGAGAAATAGAATGAGAGGAGACAGGGAGAGACAGAATGAGGTTAATCATTTCATATAGAAGAGGCAAGGGATAACTCTTACAGTGGAGGGGAAGAATGGGAAGGCAAAAGGGAATGGATCAGCCTTACTCTCATTGAATTTAGCTTAGGGAAGGAATGGCATACACTCTAAATTGCGTATCTTGCCCTGCAGGAGAGTAGGGAGGAGGGGGATGGCAGGGGGGAGTGATGGAAGGGAGGGCAGGTTTGGGGGGGAGGGTTGTTAGAAGCACACACTTCTGTTAAGGTACAGGGACAAAGTAGAAAATAGAACAAGGGGAGGGCAGGATAGAAAGGAGGGAAATATCGTCAGTGTTACACAATATGTCCATTGTGGACATGTTCTGTGTAACTACACATGTACAGCCTGTATTAAATTGCTTGTCTTTCCTGTGGGGGTGGGTGACAAGGGAGGAAGGGAAAGAATGTAGAATTTAAAGTTCTAAAATCATATGTTCATATATATATTTATTATTATTATTATTATTATTTACATGCAACTGGGAAATAAGATATACAGTCACTGGGACAGTGAGATCCATCTTGCTCTACCAGAAAGTCAGAGGGATCATGACAAGGATATAGGAGAGATCAGATTGGAGGAAGGAGTATACAGTGGGATCGATATTTTTCTTAGGGGGGCAAGTAGGGGAAAGACAGAGAGAAAATTTGTAACTCAAAATCTTGTGGAAGTCAATGATTTAATCTAAAAATAAAAAAATGTTAATTAAATGGAAAAAAAAGAAAACTGGCAAGCAATGTTTTACTGAAAAAAATAGCTTAGTGGGGAATAAGTATATAGTAAGTTTACTTCTCAGAAAACTGACACTTTGGTGATATTGTGGAAGATAACAATTACACTTGCATTCTCCCATTTCTCCAGCCTAAAACCATCTACTTCCTTATACATAGATTGGGTCTGTGTTATTATTTTGGACAAAACCTTTTATTGACTTCTAATTGCCCAACTAGTAAATTTCAAGATCCTCCCATCTCATAATTCATGACCCTTCACAAAACCCTTCTTTTCTAGTCTTATCTTGTATATCTCTCCTCCAAAATTTCTAAGCAACTACCATACTCCATCAGCTGTCATACCCAGTACATTTCTTTAACTTTCCAGCTTCTATACTTTTATATACTTTTGCTCCTATTACCCCCTTTGTATGTAATATGTAATGACTTCCATTTCCTCATTCTCATGCCTGAATTCCTTTATATGTAATGATTTCCATTTCCTCTTCCTCATTCCTGAATTCCTTTGTATGTAATGTCCCACTCAAATGTTAATTCTAGGAAGCCTTCTCTGATTCTTTTCCCTCATAGTAATCATTAATAATTTTTCCCTCCTTGAAACTCAAAGAACTTTGAATTTCATTCAGGCAGTTTAATATTCCTTATTTTATTTAACTATATCCATAAGTATGTGTTAAGTATTACCTCTGCTAGACTGGACATTGTGTGAGAATAAAAGCTAGGTCTTTTCTAAACTTGGAATTTTCTCTAAGCCTATCAAAGAGCTCGGCAAAAAGTTAAATGTCTATCAAATTAAATCTTTCCTTAAATTATTTCAAGTTCTGTGTGTTTCTTCAATTTTTTTCAAAAATTCTAAACTAAGTAAAGAATTAGTTCGAATCATCTTACTATCTCTTCAGTGGTCATTCCATTTGATACTTAAGTTCACATTTATTTTAGACTATCAACAACTTGGTTAACTAGCACCCAGGGACCTGGAAGTCTCAAAGAAAGAACATAAAATCACATTTGAATGTCACAGGCAGAATATAAAGGAGGAAAGCCAATGATGTCCACACACACCAGGCAAGTTATACAGAAAGCTGGCTCTCTGAAGTCTTCAGAATATGTCCTTGTAACCCATAAGGAATGACTTCCTATATGTCACTTACAGATGTAAAAGGCCATAAAACAAGGTGACTTTCTGTAATATGTAAGTTGGGTCACTCTTACCAAAGTTAAAATTTTGCATCAATAACTCTCAAAAAAACCAAACAAACCCAGTAACTTAACACTTTTTCTCTCTCTATCTCTGTCTCTCTGTCTTTCTGTTTCCCTGTTTCTCTGTCTCTCTCTGTCTCTATCTCTGTCTGTCTCTATCTGTCTGTCTATCTGTCTCTCTCTCTATATATATATATATATAAATTTTATATTACATATAAAATTTAAATAAATATATCTGTATAGAAATATGCATATACACATATAATACATAGTGTATGTATATATATAAATTTTATACTATTTATAAATTTTAAATAAATAAATATATCTATACAGACTTAGAGATGCATATACACATATATAATACATTATATATATATACATATATTATATATTATATATATATATCGCATGTGCAATTATAGAGATACAGATTTATCTATCTTTTTATTGTATTAGCTTCCTCACAACAACTATGAGATAAGTAAAGGAAATCTTAAGAAACAGGCAACCAATTCAAACTTTGAACTATATCACAACTCAGATGCAATGTGAGCCCTAACATTTGGCTTGAGTTTTCACCTAATACATTCTTGATCAACAGATTATGATGAATAGACCAGGACAAGTAATAAAGCTCAGGAGTTTCTTAGGAGAATGTAGTGGGAAATAGTAACATAAAAGTCAAAAATTACAATTATTTGTGAGTCCACTTCTAATAAGAGGGCAAAATCTCCCTTAAACTATTGTGAAGTTAGAGAAAGAATAACTCTCTGGTAATCCTATTCTCTGTAAATCTTACATAGTGCTTCTGGTAAAGGCTGCTGCTACCGTCCACAGAATTGAATTCTCATCTGTGGCTCCACCTGCACCTTCCTAAAGGCAGTGCTATTATTCTTTCCACATGAAACAGTTCTGAGGCAACATGTGTTGGGGCTAATCAGCACATTTTCAGCTCTTTTGTTCGTTTGATCTGTACTATACCAGTACGACACACTCAAGTGCTGCTCAAATGAATCTACAGACCTTATTTATTTGTTTCTTTGAGGAAAGGTAGTCAACCTTTTGTAATAATGGGGCTAATGAAAGTGAATTCCTTTTTTTTTTTACCACTCTTCTCTTTCCATTCTCCTATCATCACCGTAAAACTCTTTTCCTCCCTTGCAGAAATTATTCCCATTTTATAGATGAGGAAACTGAGGTTCAAAGAAGTACCCTTCCTCAATGCCACCACCTAAAATCCTCAATACAGACTTTAAAAACATTGAGAACTCCTTCGACTACACTATATCAGTTATCTCAACTATGCAAAAAGTAGTTTGTTTAGGTTTGTATTACTTTGTTCATTTTAAATGAAGCTATATTTTTAAATGGCATATAGTGAACCATAAATGAATCACATCATGCAGATTTATAGCTGATGCTCTCCAAAGTTTATTTTAGCCACAGGAACTTTAGGGACCATATATGAATCCATACAATTAGCAACCTCAAGAGGAGTTGGAGTAGTTGGTTATCAGGGCTTTATACCATATGCAGAAAAACATGCAGATGCATCAGTGGTTTTAACCCTCAGTTCAATGGGAAACTAAATTCATAGTATTGTAGAATTGGAAGGGAACTTATAATTCATTTATTGTATCTTCCTCATTATACCAATATCAATACAGACAGAGATGTTCAGAAGTTTGTTTGAGGTCATTTGTATGAGTTACATAGTCAAGATTTGAACCCAGGTCCTCTGAACCCTAGCAATATTTTTTTTTTCCAATTCAACATGCTACCTGCCTTCCTGATTCAAATGACTCATTGTCTCTTATCATTTCTTTTGGGTGATTGATCATTACCGTTACAACTTTAAGAACAGTTAATATTTAATAACTTCTACTCATATTAAGAATTAGAAACTTATTACTTGGAGTTTAGTGGTTCAATTATGAGTACAATAATAGCTCAATGGGAGAACAGCAAGAAAACAAGACAGGGTCTTTGAATTTTATATTTAGCTCTGCCTTCTCCTAAAATATTTTGTTCCTTTTTTGTTTCCAGTTTTCATAGGAAGAAGAAAAGAATGTGAGCCAAAATGCATGAGAACAATGAACCTCAAGATTTTTAAAATCCAAATGAAATTTAATGTTCAAAATCTACTCTTTTCAGGCAATTTCTAACAAAGTAAGCTTTATTAGTAATAGAAGTGATAGC
>JAQQSV010014574.1:0-12258 GCA_028646515.1 Pseudochirops corinnae
CCCAGTGTGAGCTGAATATGAAGGGACGATATCTAAAAAATAAAATTAAGTGTTGAGAGGAATATACTGAGAGAAAGCAAAAGGGAGAGATATCATCTCACATAAAAGAGGTAAGAAAGAGTTTTTACAGTGAAAGGGGAAGAGGGGAGAGGTGAGAGAGAATAAGTGAATCTTACTCTCCTTGAATTTGGTTTAAGGAGGGAATAACATACATACTCAATTAAGTATGGAAATCTATCTTATCCTACAGGTAAGCATGGGGGAAGGGGATGGGGGGTAGAGTAGGGAGATAATAGAAGTGATGGCAGATTGGGGGAAGGGATAATTAGAAGCAAACACTTTTGATAAGGGACAGGTCAAAAGAGAGATTAGAATAAGTGGTAGGCAGGACAGGAAAGAGGGAAATATAGTTAGTCTTTCACAACATGACTGTTATGGAAGTGTTTTGCATGTCTACACATGAATAACATATCTAATTGCTTGCCTTCTCAATGAGTGTGGGTGGGGAGAGAGGAAGGGAGAGAATGGGAATTCAAAGGTTTAAAAATGAATGTTAAAAACTGTTTTTACCTGCAATTGGGAAATAAGATATACAGGCAATGGGGTACGTAAATCTATCCTGCCCTACAGGAAAATAGAAGGGAAAGGGAAAAGAGAAGGGGGCCAAGTGATAGAAGGGAAGGTAGATTGGAGGAAGGGGTGATCAGAATGCACACTGTCTTGGGGTGGGGGGATATGAGAGATGGGGAGAAAACTTGGAATTCAGAATCTTGTGAAAGTAAATGCTGAAAACTAAAAATTAATTAATTTTAAAAATCACTTGAGCTATACTTTCTCCTCAGTAGAAAGATGGAGACTATAGATGTGAAATAGAGCAAATAGCACTTTTGCAATGTCAACTTAAATGTTTCTCTGTTTCAAGGAAGGGTTCAGTACAAGGGTGGTAAGGGAGCAAGGAAACAGAACAAGCATTTATCAATCACCTAATGTGCCTGGCACTATGCTAAGAGCTTTACAAACATTATCTCATTTGATAAAAAGAAACAATTATGAGATGATTGCAAATGGCAATCACTCCTTTTGTCTGTCATCTTGCCTATAACACTCTTCTCATTTCTAAAAGTCCCCTTCTGGCTCTCCATCAGCACCCACATCAAATTTTTAATGTGTATGCATCTTCTTGGATTTTAAACCCAAATCAGGCAACTCAGAATCATAAGATTCTGGAACTGGAATGTGTCTGAAAAGAATATCTCAAACAACCACATCATTAGCACATGAGGAAACTGAGATTCAAGAGAGATTAAGTGACTTTCCCAAGATCAACACAGGTGAAAAATGGTAAAATTGGGATCATAAATTTGCCATCATCCAGGAAGAGTTCTGTGAGGATGATAGTCAGTGCAGACAGACATCCAGATGTCAAGATGCTCACATCCAAGATGTGAGACATCAAATTGTGAGCCAGTGAATTCAAGACAGAATCCCAGTTAGACCTTTGCCTCATGCGCAATAGCTACTTAGCTAACTAAATATTGTGCTAGTATGGTGTTTCCAGAGATGATAGCCTCATATGTGTATCCATCACAGTGATATCAGTCTTAGGAAAGAAATTCCTATGCTGGCCGTATGTGCTGGACTTGGAGAACAGATGCTTGGATTGGAATTTGTTTCAGACACTTACAAGTTGTGTTAACTGGTCTGAGTCTGTTTTCTCATCTGAAAAATGGGCATCATAGAATTTGCATATAGGTGTTATAAGGATCAAATGAGATGACATGTATAAAGGGTGAAAATGTTGGCTATTATTATTGCTTTGTGTAGTGCCTAGCCCTGTGAACATGATGTTGTTTATGATGATGAAAATAATCAGGATGATGGCTATCTAACTTCTGGGGAAACAATCACTATGTGTGTGCACACTTGACATTATTTTTTAATGTGCTCTTCAAAAGACTAAAGGAAAATACATTTTCAGGATAAAATGTCCTGGATTCAGACTGATTAAAAGTTATTCCTGAAAAACTGAAAAGAATTTATATTTACAACATTTCCCCGGGTCAGTGGAAGTTAGGGATGATGTGCTCCAGGGATGTAGAGAGCAGCTTGTAAACAAGCCTCTCTGTTCCTGAATTGCTAATTATCCTAACTGAGGAATTCCAAGAAAAACATTTGCATTTTTCCTTCTCCACCCCAGAAAAAAAAAAAAGTAGGAAAGGAGGTTTCAAAAACTTCTACTTATATAGAAAAATTCCTTCACAGAAAACCATCCCTTCTGAAGACACTACTGGTAGGACTGAAAATAGCTCAGCAAATCTGATGATGCCACTTTGGATTAAAATGGTGCCTTTACTAGCAGAACTAGGGAGGAGAAGCCAGGGGCTTTATGGCAAGGGACATGCTTCCTGTGAGAATGGGAGGGTTAGCATCCTTCCTGGTGTCAGAAGATGATTTTTCCCCTTTGCTATCCAAAAACCATAATCTCTATACCTTGTGCCTCTGGTCATGTTCCTGTGGCAGTCATGGAAGAGAGAGCTCTGGACTGAAGTGACAGATTAGGGGCACTGATGTCAGTGGTAAGGAATGGGAGGCATCTTCTCCAATGCAACCACCTCTAGGACTAGAGAAGTTGCTTGTGGGTAGACAATGCCCCCTCTACAGCAAAGTGGTACAGTAGACAAAGTGCCTGATTTGGACTCAGGACAATGTCTCTTCCTGAGTTCAAGTCCAGCCTCAGACACTTATTAGCTATGTGACCCTGAGGAAGTCACAACTCTGTTTTCTTCAGTGGCAACCTCTCTAGTATCTCTTCCAAATGGGGTCAGGAAGAGTCAGACACAATTGAAAACAACTGATCAAAAGTGACAATCAATTAAAGCCCCTTTCTTAGGTCAAACGAGTGCCTCATCCTCAGAGTACTGAATGCCACAGCTCCATAGGCAGCAGTGTTGGTAGAGGAAAGCATTTCTCCTTCCCTAAAGAAATCTGGCTGCAGCTGCTCCCATCTCTGACAGTGACTCCTACATGCAAGCCACTTAAACACCTTTGACCTCAGTTTCCTCATCTGTAAAATGAGGGCGTTGGAAGAGATAGCCTCTGAGATCTCTTCTAGCTACAGAGCTATGATTGTATGTTGCTGTGGTAAGACTCAGAGAAACATAGCCTTAATTCAGAAGAGATCAGCTTCCTTTGTTCCTGAAAGATCTGGACCTCTTTGGGGGGAAATCTCCTAGAATATGAAAACATTTCTGCTTCCCTGGAGAAATCTTTACCTTGTCCTCAAAGATGGTCTAAGACTGTGGATTTCTTGCATTTTACATTTTAGCCATCCCACTCCCACCCCATCCCTGGCAACATCCAATCCCAAAGTATTCACTCCAGTTTAATATTGTAGTGGGGCTATTGGAAAATCTCTTCAACTGTTTTTGCTCCAAGTAAAAAAAAATCTAAGTTTCACCTGTGGTTTCAAAAATATAATGGGATTAGCTAAAGAAAGACCAGTCCTTTTTATCACACACAGTATGTTCCACCTGATGTAGTTTCCCAAGTGGATTTTGGAGTATGAGCAAGTGTTCTATGTCTGTTTCCTGTTCACTCTACCATATGGTAGAGAAAAGGTCTTTTGGTTAACTATTGAGTCCAAACTTGAGTGTGCCATCAAAAGAACACTCTTTCCTGCTTGGGTGCGGAACACAAATTTCTATGAAGAGAGCGCCAGGTTCACTTTCACAGGCCCACAAGAAAGTCATGAGTATTTCCTTTCTTGGTGATGATAGGAGGGAGACATGCTGTAAGCCTGTGGATTGGGAGAAAGGCCTTGGGACCTCTCCACCTCAGGGCTAACCTCTGTCCTTGTGAACTACAACCTGGATGTTGGCTATGCTGCATTCAGAAGTGAATTTGGTGGGATAAATTCTTTGTGGTAACTATTTAAAATGTAAGCCTCCTGTCGCCAGGTAGCAAACGGCTCCCAAGTGAGGGAGAAATGCTTAGTAACTTCTGTACTTGCAATATCTTTTCAACAAATATACCTTTGTAAAAGCTAATTGAAATTAACTGGTTAAGCTGCTAATTACAGGTCAGTCAATGTATATGGGAGATACCAACTCTCATTCGTGAAATTAGGGAAGAACTTTATTTCCCCTTAGGCATACCCCTAGAATGCTGAGGGTAAGATGTAGCTAGCCTTCTTGGAATCCTGACTCTTTATTTTGAGGAGAAGTTGGGATGAGGACTCTAAAAGTTTTGTAAAGTCTATAAAAAGAACTCTGCTTCGTGAGTCAGAGGGGCAGTTAAAAGCACTCTGAGACTGCTGGTAAGGTTAGGGAAGTGTTACAAGGAGACTTAGAGGTGAGAAAGGAGATGACTAATTTCAGGAAATCTAGAAGCATAACATAACACTGTTACTACCAGATTCCATAGCATGGATCCCTGAGGCTAGCTAGCATTATTAAGAGTTGCCAGAGTTTCTGTCTGTATATTTGATAGAGTAGCATAGAATTTTGAAGTTGTCAATATCCTTAGAGGTCACAGAATTCACAGAACCTCAGAAACCACTTAGTTTCATCTGCACCTAAGAGTCTCAGTTCCTAATCATAACCTTACCATATGACAATTCTTTTGGGTCATTATCCTCATTTACATCTCACTGGACCCCTTGGACTCCAGCCCTAGGTTACTCAATCCTGATAACTCAGCTTTTGCTTTAAACTGGCTGGAGTTCAGATACCACAGCACTTTCTTGACCATCTCCTTACCAGGCCTCCTTGTAGTTCTACCCCTGCTCCCCCCTCCCCTGCCTTCTATCATCCCTCTATGTTTTATCTTCTCCCATTATAATATAAAGTCCCTGAAGAAACAGACTGCCTTGCTTGTACTTAGACCTAGAAATAGGCATTTCTCTATTGTGTTTGATAAATGATTTTTCATAAGGTTATAATAGATAAATGATTAACACATCAAGGGTGATATGCACAAAAATATTTCTTGCATCTCTTTGTGGTAGCAAAAAACTGGAAATATAGGGGATGCTCATCAATTGGGAAATGGCTAAACAAGTTGTGGTATATGAATGTAATGGAATACTATTGTGCTATAAGAAATAGGAAGGAGATAGATTTCATAATTAACTGGAGAGGCTTATACAAATTGATGCTAAGTGAGAAGAGCAGAACCAGAAAAAATTTGTACACAATCACAGACACATTGTATGTGTGATGGTCAATTACCAACGCACAGCTATAAGACAACTCTACAAGTCTCAGGATGGAAAGAGATATCTACGTTCAGAGAAAGATCTAGAAAGACTAGAGTTTAAATGGCGACTGAAGCAATACATGCTATCATTCTTTTTCATGTTTGGTTTTGTTTCTCTTTTTTTTTTCCCATTGTTCACTCCATTGGTTACAACCCTTCTATACAACCAGACTATTGTACAATGTGAAAGTATCTGCAGATCCTATACATGATTGCACACCACCATGGGGGGGGGGGAGGGGAAGGGAGGGGAGAAAATTTGAAACTCAAGGGATTGTGGAACTGAATCTTGTAAACTAAAAGTAAATAAATAAGTCAATGGAAAAAAAATAAAAATTAAAATAAATTAAAATTAAAAAATTTAAAAAACACATCAAGGATGACATCACAAGTAAACAAGAGGAGCATGGGAAAATGTGCTTGTTAGATATATGAATAAGGAGATAATTTATGACTAAGCAAAAGACAGAGATCACAGGAAAAATAGATCATTTTTATCATATGAAATTAAGAAAGCTTTTGCACAAATAAAACTAATGCAGCCAAAATCAGAAGAAAAACAGGAAACAAAATTTTACAGCAAATTTCTCTGACAAAGGCTTCATTTCTAAAACATATGGGGAACTGAGTCAAATTTATAAAAATAAGAGCTGTTCCCTAGTTGATAAATTGTGAAAGGATATGAAGAAGTAGTTTTCAAAAGAAGAAATCAAAACTATCAATAGTCATGTTTTAAAAAAATGCTCTAAACGCTGAACAGAAAAATGCAAATTAAAACAACTCTGAGATACCACTTCACACCTATTAGATTGGCTAATGTGACGGAAAAAGAAAATTACAACTGCTGGAAGGGATGTAGAAAAAGTGAGACACTAATACATTGTTGATGTAGTTGTAAATTAGCCTGACCATTCCGTAGAGAAATTTGGAACTATGCCCAAACACTATAAAACTGTGTATACCCTTTGGTCCAGCAATAACACTACTAGATCTATATCCCAAAGATATCAATGATAAAGGGGGAAAAAGCTATTTGTATAAAAAATATGGAGCTCTTTTTGTGGTAGCAAAGAATTGGAAAATGAAGGGATATCCATCAACTGGGGAGTGACTGAACAAGTTGTGGTATATAATTGTGATGCAATACTACTGTGCTATAAAAAAGTGATGAGCAGGATGCTTTCAGAAAAACCTGGGAAGAATTACATGAATTGATGCAAAGTGAGCAGAACCATTGTACACAGTAACAACAATATTGTAAGAATCAATTGTGAAAGATTTAATTACTCTGATCAAGACAATTATGCAAAACAATTCCAAAGAACCAATGATGAAAAATGCCATCTACCTCCAGAGAGAGAACTGATTATCTCTGAATGCAGATTTAAGCATAACTTTTTAAACTTTATTTTTATTGTTTAGTTTGTGTTTTCTTTTGCAACGTGGCTAATATGGACATTTTAAAAAGACAAATGCTTTATCTCTGTCTATCTGTATCTATCAATCTTCCTGTTTGTCTATCTGTCTGTGTTTTTCCATCTATTCATCTGCCTATTTGTATGTCTATGTCTATCTATCTGCCTCTCTGTCTTTCTGTCTGCTTGTATATCTTTACAGTATCCCAATAAGAAGATTTTCAGCCTTTGCTTAAAGACCTTCAATGAAAGGAAGCCACTAATGACCACAATAGATTATTACACTTTTGGAAAGGTTTTGTTTGTTTGTTTTTTTAAAATCATCCTTACATTAAACTAAAACTTATCTCTCTTCAGTATCTACCCATTGCTCTTGTTTTGCTCTCTGGGGCCAAGCAAAGTCCACTCTCTCTTCCATATACAATAAGCCTTTGAACACTTAAAAACAGCAATCAAGTCATCCTTAAATCCTTAAAAAAAAAAACCATCTTAGGAACCCCAGTTCCTCAGCTTCTTTACTTAACATTATCTCAAGACCCTTTACCACACTGATGTATTTGATATAGTAGCATAGAATTTTGAAGTTATCAATGTCCTTAGAGGTCACAGACAGAGAAAAATTATTTCTCTGAATGTTTACTAGTTTTTCAATGTCATTTAGCCTAATCTCTTATGCATATACAGAAATATGGGTATACAATTAAAGAACCCATACTTTTATGTTTTATTTTATTTTCAATTTATGGAATAAAACAAGCATTTCTATAACAGTATAATTTTTTTAAAAGATGACTGCACATGAAACTGCAAATCTATTATGTACAACTTGCTAGTCCTTTTAAATATATAATAAAGTTATCATGTAATTTTCTTTTTTTCCCCTTCTTTTCTCCTTCCCTCTCCTCCCCACCCCCCATATCTGGAGAAGACAACAGTATCAGCACACATTAAAGTGTTGCTAATATTTCTGTTATAACTCTAGTCATCTGTCTGAACTAAAGATTTTTTTTTTCATTATAGATCTTAGAAAATGAGGAGGGGAACTGGAAAGAATGATGGAATGAATGAAAAAAAAACTTATTAAATGCTTATTATGAGCCAAGCACTGGGCTAAGGGCTGCGGACATAAAGAAAAAGCAAGAGTCTGCTCTCAAAGAACTCATACTCTAGTTAGGGAAGTATAGTAGGAGCAAATCCTTCTTACTTTTGTGCTTTGCTTGACACTGTCCATGAGCAAAGTAAATAAGCCTGGTAAACATATCTAACTTATTTATGTCTTACTTGATGCTGATCATCAGAAGATCACAGAATGAAGTTATTTCTGAGATTATAGATATCAGGGAATCTTGTATGAGCTTAACATATGCTTGGGAAATATCTTCTTGGAGGACACTGCTTGGCTTTGTCTTTTGCTCTCCCAAGTCAAAATGAGACTTATCGCAAGACCATTGACTAATAGGTGCTAGATTTCTTTGGCACTGAAGCTCCAGAAACTGGTAATATTTCATAAGTTTCTATTTTCAAACGGTACTCAGCCTCACTTAATATTTCACAGGAAGATAATTTAGAACAATTGCATAAGATCCTATTTAAATTCCCAAGTGATTATGCTTTCACAGTATAACTACAAAAGCAAGCCACTACAATTAATTTGCTAACAGTCATTCCCTGTTTAAAGATGTTTGCCCAAGTTACTTCTTTGACTCCAAATATACACATGTAAATATGATATATGTGTGAGGTTTTTTTGTATGCTTGCACATTATGTGCATTAAAATATTTTATTCTCCCTTTTTCCCAGAAAAAATGAATTTACCCAAAACATTCCCTTAGAAGTTATGCTTATTTTTAATTTTTAGGATCACTGTACTTTTATAAGCCTTCCCATTTCTTTTTTTTTTTTTTGCCAAGTCCTTGAGTAGAAGGTATCTGTTTCTAATTGTTTTCTTACTGTTGGCTTTGAACTTCACATCCCTTCAGCTGAAGCATTTCTCAAAATCCTTTCTTTCCCAGGGAGTATAGAATTGCTAATGTGAGCTATTGGTCAGCCCCTTTGGCTGGGTGTTTTATTTGCAAAGGAATGTTTTGATGAAGGGTTGTAGACTTAGTATCCTGCTTAAATTCAGAGAGATATTTGTTTGATTCTTCAAGATCTGCTGTGCAGTAGACTTTCTCTTCCTTTTATATGACATTAATTCTATCAAATTTTTTTCACATATCACTTTTCCTAAAATTTTAACCTCATCACCTAGCTTGTCTCTAGCAATTGAGCATAAAATCATACAGTTAATCTGTCATGGAGAACATTAATTCTGCTTTCTTGATGGCCATTATTGGTAGCTCTCCTCACTCCCCGCCCGGTTCTCCATCACCACTGAGACCTAGAGCTGGGACAAAGTATGTGTGTTCTTCAGGCAAGTTTAGAAAATATAGGACCCTTATTTTTGCTCCCCTGAGGCTTTAAGCCCTCATGGTGATGTGTGAAGATGACCTCTTAGAAATAAATACTTGTGTGTTTTGGGGATCAGGACTTTCTAGCTTTAAAATTATGCATTTATTAAAAATATACAAAAAATTGACCTCCCCCCCATTTTTGCTATCTGAGTGGTTGCCTATCTGTGTGTTCTGGTGAATAGAACTAGACTTGGAGTCAGGAAGATATGAATTCAAATCCTAATACAGACACCTCCTACCTGTGTGACCTTGGGCAATTAACCTGGAAAGGACCTTAAAGGTCATTGGTATCAAGCTCAAATAGAAATAGATCCCTGTAGGTTGCATACTTGTCTTCAAAAACCACAAATTAACATTATCTATGACAAACTGTATTTTATTTATTTTGCTAAATATTTCAGAATTACATTTTACTCTGGTTCAGCTGACTCAGGAATTTTGTGGGCTACTTGGATAGCAGACCTTGATTTTGATACCTCTGATTCAGATCAACGCTTTCATTTTACACATAAAAGACACATAGTAAGAGGAAAACTGATTCATCTAGGGTCACACAGCTGGTTGATGACAAAGCTGAGACTAGAATCCATATCTTCTAACTCTTCGTCTTCTGTCCTGTCCTGTCTCCATGAGGTGAGAGTCTTGACATGATTAGTGACTACAGGTAGTAATAGTGTTCATGGAGAACCTTAAGTTTTATAAAGCACTTTTGCACAGACTATCTCATGTGATTCGCACAACAACCCTGGAAAATAAGTGCTATTAAATTTATCCCCATTTTACAGTCAGACCCCATCCAACCTTACAAGGAATGTAATCTAAGATGGGGAAGTCCCATGTTCTACTCAAGCTTATATGGGAGACAGATCTTTTTATCTAGATAGCCCAAGGCTAGGAGTAGTCTGATATAGAGATGGTTTTTCTTTGCAAGGATGACATGACATCACTCTCAGCCCCTTATTTTAATATAGCTCACCTTCCATTGTGTTCTCCAATCAGAGTTGATTACAGCCCCTCATTAAACATCTACTCTTCAAAGGGCATATAAACTGTAAGCATATAAACTGTAAGGCTGCCTCCATGATTGCCTTTGGTCTAAGAGAGAGATGGTCAAATGATCATCCTTTTTATAATAACCTGTCTACTTAAGTAATAAAATTATTAAATTACCCAGAAACTATGTCTCTCAAACCTTTTTAATCGTTCCAATTCTTAGATTTGATATGAGGGTGACACTTAACTGTTAAGGCAAACAGCCCTCACATCTTTGCATGGTGAGAGGATCTATCTCCTTCTTTAAATTGATCTAAAATTTCATGTAGTTTATTCCATATTTTGTCTGCAAGTCTTCCAAAGGACAGTTTACTAAATTCTTTTCTCTGGTTGATCACTTGGAAGTAATGGAAAGACTGAAAGGAAGGAGGCCTGGGTTCTATCAAGTTCTGCCACCAATTAACTGTGTGATGCTGGGCCAATCACTTTTCCGCTTTGGGCTTTAGTTTTCATATCTGCAGAAGGAAGTAGTTGGATTAGGTGTTGGCCAAAGTCCTGTCCAGCTCCAAAATGCCATGACTAGAATTTTGTTCACTTTTCTATGCTTTCATCAGAATACTAACAAAGTAACATATTTGTCCAACTGTGATCTCTCCCTGATGAGGAGTATCATAAGGACAACTTCAAGGTTGACAAAGTGTTTCATATACCTTATTTCTTTTTTAATTAATTAATTTATTTTCAGTTTTCAACATTCATTTCCACGAGATTTTGAGTTACAGATTTTCTCCCCATCTTTCCCCTACCCCCACCCCAAGATAGTGATCCTACTGCATACCACTTCCCCCAATCTGCTCTCTCTTATATCCTTCCCCATCCCACCCTCCCAACTTTCTAGTAGGGCAAGATGGATAAACGGATAAATGGATACCCCAGTTGCATGTAAAAAACAACTTTTTAATATTTGTTTATAAAACTTTGATTTCCAGATTCTTTCCATTCTTCCCTCCTTACCCACCCTCACTTGGAGGACATGCAATTCAATATAGGTTGTACATGTGTAGTTACAAAAAAATGTTTCCATAGTAGTTATATTGTGAAAGACTAACTATATTTCCCTCCATCCTATTCTGCCCCCCACTAATTCTATTTTCTACTTTGACCCTGTCCATTTTCAAAAGTGCTTGCTTCTAACACCCTCTCCCCAAATCTGACCTCCCTTCTATCATCCCCGCTCTCATCCCCTTCCCCCCTACTTTCTGGTCCTCCTGACTCCAGGGCCGGTGTTCTACTCACTGCTCCACCTAGCTGCCCCACCCCTACTTTCTGTAGGGTAAGATACCCACTTGAGTGTGTATGTTATTCCCTCCTTAAGCCAAATTCAATGAGAATCAGGTTGACCCATTCCCTTTCACCTTCCTGCTATTCCCCTCCATTGTAACAGTTTTCTCTTGCCTCTTTTATATGAAATAATTTACCCTATTCTATCCTTCCCTTTCTTCTTCTCCCAATATATTCCTCTCTCACCTCTTAATTTTATTTTTTAGATATCATCCCTTTATATTCAACTCATCCTGTGCCCTCTGTCTATTTTACACACATACACACACACTTGCATATATATTTATATACACATACACCCTCCTATACATACATATATACATATATATGAATATGTACATACACATACACATATTCCCTTCAACTATTCTCATCCTGAGAAAAGTCTCATGAGTTACAATTATCATTTTTCCATGTAGGAATGTAAATAGTTCAACTTTAATAAGTTCCTTATGATTTCTTTTTCTTGTTTGCCTTCTCATGCTTCTCTTGATTCTTGTATTTGAAAGTCAAATTTTTTGTTCAGCTCTGGTCTTTTCATCAAGAATGCTTGAAAGTCCTCTATTTCATTGAATGAACATATTTTTCCCTGAAGCATTATACTCAGTTTTGCTGGGTAGGTGATTCTTGGTTTTAATCCTACCTCCTTTGACCTCCAGAATATCATATTCTTGGCCCTCTGATCCCTTAATATAGAAACTGCTAAATCTTATGATACTCTGATTGTGTTTTCACAATATTTGAATTATTTTCTTTCTGGTTGCTTGAGATATTTTCTCCTTGACCTGGGAAATCTGGA
>JAQQSV010014575.1:0-12258 GCA_028646515.1 Pseudochirops corinnae
TCATTGGCTTTTTGGGCCTCTTTTGCCATTTGAGTTAATCTATTTTTTAAGGTGTTATTTTCTTCAGTCAGATTGTTGTCTCTTTTTCATAATTTTCTTACATCATTCTCATTTCTCTCCCCAATTTTTCCTCCACTTCTCTTATTTAGTTTTCTAAATCCTTCTTAAGCTCCTCTATGACCTGTAAAAAGTTTACATTTTTCTTGGAAGCTTTTGGTGAAGGAATTCTTGCTGTGTTGTCTTCCTCCTATTCCATGCTTCGATCCTTTTTGTCCCTAAAAAAGGAATCTAAAGTTGGATTGCTGAGCTTGTTTTACCACCTTTGCCTACTCATGTTGCCAGTCAGTTACTTGACTTTTGGGCTCAATAGAACTCTGCTTTCAGAGAGGAGAGCTCTGTCCCAAGTCGCTGGGGTATTCTCATCTGCCAGAGCTATTAGGAGGCCGTGGTGTCTGCAGCCCCCACCAGCTTTGGCTCACTGAAAACGCACCTCAGGACCGCCACCCAAGACCAGGATCCCTATCCAGGCAGCTCAGGGCAAGGGTACTTAGCCTCTGAATGATCGCTTGGCCCCCCTACAGTCTGCAGGCCGTGAGTTCTGCAGCAGCCATGTGGAGGCAGCTTCAGGGCTGCCACTTCAGCCACTCCTAGCTCTGGGGCAGTTGGCCAGACCCTCTCCCCCAAGTTTAGCCGAGTTCCACTGACCTTTTCCCTTTGTCCTTGGCTCTGATGGGTTGGTAATTCTGGAAACCACCACGGTGCTGGTGATCTGCTCTCCTGAAAGCTCCAGCCAAGACTTCTTCTGGACGGCCTGGGGCTAAAGCCATGGGTTCATGGGGTGCTGGTCTGGGCTCCCAGGGCACAATGATGAGCCCTTTCCATCCTTCTGCCAGGCTGCCTTCAGCAGGAGCCTTGTTTCTCTGTCATTTTATGAGTTCTGGAGCTAAAATTTGGTTAGAGTCATATTTTAGAGGTATTTGAGGTGGTTCTGGGGGGATCTGCAGAGTTTTCTTGCTTCTACACTGCCATCTTGGCTCCTCTGAAAAGGTGGTATTTTGTTTCATCTTGGTGTTCATATAGCTTTATTAGAGGATGTAGATAATAGCTACCTGAATTGCGCATAAAAAAGGGGTAGTGCAGTGGTTCTCAACCTTCCTAATGCTGTGACCCTTATGTACAATTCCTCGTGTTGTGGTGACCCCCAACCATAAAATTATTTTCGTTGCTACTCCATAACTGTAATTTTGCTACTGTTATGAATTGTAATGTAAATATCTGATATGCAGGTTGTATTTTCATTGTTACACATTGAACATAACCCACAGGTTGAGAACCGCTGAGGTAGAGGAAGGGTAAATTTTACCAAGATCCCCTTGAGGGATATTCTCCAGGTATAAGGAGTTCCTGTTTTTCCATCTGCCTCTTCTGTCTCTGCAGAAACACGCATTGCTGTACTTTTGAGAAGGGTAGGATAAAACTTTACAGCAGGTTCTTTCTTGCTTATAGAGAAAGCTCCACATTTGATCTCACAAATTAGCAGCATGGCTACAGGGTTTAAAGTGTTCTTGAAAATTTAAAAGAGTTAATAGGCTAAGATTCATTTATCTGGGTCATGAAAAGTGTTTTCCATGTTCATCACTGGGTTTTTTCTTTTATTGACCTCAGATGTAAATAGCTGTTGTCTACAGGGGAAAGAAAGACCTAGGAAGGAGTATTTGTCGTAAATATCTCAAGGATAACAAATGATGATACTGGGATTTGGTGGATTTCTGAGGATGTGTAGTCTGATTAGCTTGGGTAATAATAAACGTCCTGAGAAGGGCATCGAATGAAATCACTGTTATCTTAGCATGTCTGCATGTGTAACTCGTCGGGGTAGACGGAAGACAAACTTTTTGCAAAAGTTAAAGGAAAAAGTTTATTTTGAGAAAAAAAAAAAGCTGTTAAACTTTTGATATGCAGATTTGTGAGGCTGTATATGACTATGGTTCACAGAAAATTATTAAGTCTTAACAAGTTTTTGCAAGGCAAAATAGATATAGTAAACCATATTTAATGCTGATGTTTCTCCTACCTAGAAAGGGAATCTTCCAAATTGGGGGCAGCCCTTAAAGTTTCAGTATATAATAAGGAAAAATAATAATAACAATAAGAATAACAATTCCCTCTAAATCCAAACTATTACCCATGCCATTGTGATGTGAGGAATGGAAAAATAGGAGAATGCCAACACACAAAGTCATGGTACTTGTGGATACTCTTTTTGTATTGAGCCTCATATGGTAGCTGCGAATATTTTTCAGGACCAAAGGAAAATGATAAATGCTGGAGGGGATGTGGGAAAATAAGTACACATACTTATTGTTGGCGGATCTGTGATCTAATTCTGTCATTCTGTAGGTGTTATGTACCACTGAGAAAAAAAGTTCATTCTTTTCTGTCCACATTCAGTTTTCTCCAGAGGTCTGTCACATCTTCTTAACTAGGGTAAGGGAGATTTCTGTACCCAACTGATTATATGTATTATTCTCATTTTGAGCCAATTCCTGTGAAAGTAAAATTCAACTGATGGCCGCTGCCTCCCCTTCTCATCTTCCCCTCCACTGTAATAGGTCTTTTGTGCCAGCTTAATGTAAGAAAATTTACTTCATGGTATAATCCTCTTACCCTTTAATTTTTTTTAATATCACCCCATCAAAGTTAGCTTATCCCTATACCTTCTGTCTTTGTATACTCCTTCCACTTATACTAATAGTAATACCATTCTTAAGAGTTACAAGTATGACCATTTTTTCCCCTGAAGGATTATAGTGTTTCACTGGGTAGATAATTCTTGCTTGTAGTCCTAGCTCCTTTGCCTTTTGGCAAAGGTCCTTTAACATAGAAGCTGGTATAAAATCCTGTGTAATCCTGACTGTAGCTCCACAATATTTGAATTGTTTCTTTCTGTCTGCTTGTAATATTTCCTTATTAACCAGGGAGTTCTGGAATTTTGCTATGATGTTCCTGGGAATTTTCATTTTGGGATCTCTTTAAAAAAATGTAGTTTATTTTTAGTTTTCAACATTTAAATTATCTCTACTGGATCTATTTTCAAGGTCAGTTGTTTTCCTTTCCTTTCTCTTCTTTCCTCTCTTCCCCTCCTCTCCTCTCCCCTCTTGTTTCCTTCCTTTCTTATAATATTTTTCCCAATTGCATGTTAAAATGATTTTTTACATTGAAAAAAAAGTTTTGAATTCCAAATTCTGTTCCTCACTCTTCTCTTCCCCTTCATGCTCCCTGAAATGGCAAGCAATCTGATACAGGTTATACATGTGCAATCACATAGAATATTTCCGTATTAGTCATTTTTGTACAAGAAGACTCAAGGAGGAAAGAAAAAGAAGAAAAAAGGAAAGAAAGAAACAAAAAAAGAAAGATACTATGTTTCAGTCTGTATTCAGACAATATCAGCTTTTTTTTTAGAGGCGAATAGCATGTTTCATCATTATTTCTTTGGGATTGTCTTAGATCATTGAATTGCAGAGAATAGCTAAGTCATTCACAGTTCTTCATCATAAAATATTACTGTTACTGTGGACAACATTCTCCTAGTTCTGCTCATTTCACTTTGCATTAATTCATGTAAGTCTTTACAGGTTTTTCTGAAATCCTCTTATAATTTCTTGTAGCATAATAATTTTATATCACAATCATATACCACAGCTTATTCAACCATTGCCCAGTGGATGGGCATCCCATCAATTTCCAATTCTTAGTCACCACAAAAAAGAGTTGCTATAAATGTTTTTGTGTAAATAGATCCTTTTCTCTCTTCCTAAAAAAATCTCTTTGGGATACAGACCTAGCAGTGGTATTGCTGGATCAAAGGGTATGAGGTTTCTGTATATACCCTTTTAACATAGTTCGAGATTGCTCTCCAGAATGGTTGGAGGATCAGCTCACACATCTACCAATAAGGTATTAATGTCCCAATTTTTCCACATCCTCTCCAACCTTTTCCTTTTTTTTTATTTGTCATATTAGCCAGTTTGATAGGTCTGAGGTAGTATGTCAGAGTTTTAATTTGCTTTTCTCTAATCAATAGTGATTTGGATCATTTTTTTATTTGACTATACATAGCTTTGAATTCTTCATGTGAAAAATGCTTGTTCATATCCTTTGAGCATTTATCAATTGGAGAATTACTTACATTTTTTATAAATTTGACTCAGTTCCCTATATATTTGAGAAATTAGGACTTTATCTTAGGTACTTGTTGCAAACATTTTCCCAGCTTTTTCTTGTGTTTCTGATTTTTGTTTGTGCAAAACCTTTTTAATTTTATAAAATCAAAATTATCTGTTTTACATTTCCTAATGTTCTTTGTATCCTGTTTGGTCCCAAATTCTTCCCTTATCTATAGATGTCAGTGCTTTTCTCTTTGAATATTTCACACCGTGTTCTATTTTCTCATTCTTTTGATTTTATTTGATTGATTGCTGACATCTCTTAGAGTCATTAACTTCCACTTGTCCAATTCAAATTTTCTTAAGTTAGTTTTTTTAAACCACATTTTATATTTGTCCAGTTCTACTTTTTAAGGAGTTGTTTTCCTTAGTAAATTTCTGTGCATCTTTTTTCCATTTTTTGTTTCCTTTATCACGCTGTTGACTCTTTTTTCATGATTCTCTTGCATCATTTTTATTTCTTTTCCCAATTTGTCTTCTACCTCTTGATTTTTTTTAATTTCTTTTTTCAGCTCCTCCAGGAGTTCTTTTTTTGGGCCTGAGACCAATTCTCACTTTTCTTTGCGGCTTTACATGTAGGTGTTTTGACATTTTTGTTCTCTTTTGAGTTTGTATCTTGATCTTCCCTGTCGTCATAATAACTTTCTGTGGTCAGTTTTTTCTTTTGTTGTTGTTGCTGTTTTTTGCCCATCTTTTCTAGCCTATTTTGTGACTTTTAAAGTCAGGTTCTTCTCCTAGTTTGGAAGGAGTACTGCCGCCCATCTTTTTGTTCCAGGGGCTACAGGCCCTGGTGTCTTGCCTGGTGCTCTGCTGGGCCACAAGGTCTCTGGCTGCTTGCCTAGTACTGAGCTGAGGTCCATGGAAGAGGGGGACTGGTACTGCACCAGGGCTACAAGGGGGTCTGGCTGCTTGCCTGGTGCTTCCATGGGGCCCAGGGTGGACCTGGTGCAATGCTATGTCCATGAGCTTGGGGGGACTTGGTTGCTCCCATAGTACTATGATGGGAAGGGGGTGGGGTTCTGGTGCTGTACTGCAACCCAAAACAGATATTTCTTACCAATCTTCCAAGTTATTTTGGCTCAGAAAAAAATATTTTATTCCTTCTTTTTAATGGTTCTCACATTCCAGAATTCATTTTGAGGCACTATTTTATAGTTCTTTGGAGGTGAATATGGGAAAGTGCAGGTGATTTCCTGCTTATGTTGCCATTTTGACTCCCCAAAATCCTCGCTCACCCATTCTAGAGAACAATTTGGAACCCATATATACAAAAATATAGCAACTCCTTTAGGGGATGCACATCACTTGGGGTACGGCTACACAAGTTTTGGTATATGAATGTGATGGACTACTATTGTGCTGTAAGAAATGAAGGGGATAGTTTCTGAAAAACCTGAGAAGACTTTGTATAAACTGATGAATACTGAAGTGAGGAGAACTAGGAGAATAATCTGCACAGTAGCAGCACTCTTATAAGGATATTTAGCTATGAAAGGCTTAGTTACTCTGATGAATACAGTGAACCAGCACAACCCTAAAGGATTCATGCTGCAAAATGCTATCTCCTTCCAGAGGGAGAACAGATTGAAGCTTTTGTAAACTTGTTGTTTGTTTTTTTGGAATGTAGCTAATGTGGAATGACTTTATATGTATAATTGGAGTCATATTTCTTGCCTTCTCAATTTGGAACTGAAAATAAAAATAAAATTAAAAATACTACCTAGAACCCTAGAAATGCTAGTAAATTGGATTTTTATAAATACCTCTGATTGGGTTAGCATTCTACTTGTCACACAGCTGTTTCTAAAAAATTTAAAAAAAAAAACGATCACGTCATATGCATACATCCTGACTCTACCCAAAACTGTCGCAGTGGTAAGTTTGGTGTGACCAATGATGGTACTCCTGTGTATTATAGTACCACAAGAAGGAATGATAAATGACCTGCTAGGATACTCAAGGGCATATGGTGCTGATCACTAAAGAGGGTGAACCATGACTCCTCATGAAATAAATGGAAGATATGGAAAACGTTAATTATGTAATAATACTGTACTATAATGAGACTTGACAGACAGGTAGATTGATCAGTGGATAGAGCACTGGACCTGGAGTCAGGAAGACCAGAGTTCAAATGTGGCCTCTGATACTAGCTGTGTAACCATGGGCAAGTCACTTAATTTCTTTGCCTTAATTCACTGGGGAAAAAAATGGCAAACCACTCCAGTATCTTTGCCAAGAAGATCCCATGGACTGTTGGCATGCTGTTATCCATGGGGTCATAAAGAGTCAGTTATTGTTGAACAACTCAACAACAACAATAATGAAACTTGAAATATCTCACCAGTTGTAGGTAAGAGTTTCAAAGTTTTTTTATTCACAAAAGTAAAATTTCTCATCAGTGGAGAACCATCATTTAAAACAGAAAAAAAAAAAACCTGCATCTCTAAACCTGTGTTAGAACAAATGAGACAGAATCAGGGACCTTCTAAAATCTGAAGAGGGAAGTTAAAGAACCTGAACTAGTTGGGGATGGGGGAAAAACTTGAGTAGTTATACCTAATAACAGACAAAAGCAGCATGATGTCATAAAAGATTTTTTGAAAAAGGAGATGAACATACTTAGACTGGAATTCTGAAGGAAAAAAAGGCACTTTTTGAGTTTGATGCCAAACTAGGAAAATAATTGTACCAAAATAGTCATTCCAAAAAAAGCTAGTAACTGCTTTAATCATCATGAATGAAGGCATTATCACACAGGATTTAACATAAAATAGAAAAATATTTCAGCCCCTGTACTCATCAGCATATGTAGTGATTGTTAAAAAAAATGTTGGGATTATCAAAGAATATCTCTAAGCATAGATGTTAAACACCATGATGGCAGAAGTAAATTGAGAGATATTGAAAATCTGCAGAAGGGCATTGGTGTAAAAGCATTGAAAAATTACATGTTTATCTAGCAGATACCCACAGTGGAAAACTTGAATGCCCTAAAGCCCCATTTAAAGGCAGCATCAAAGAAACATTCAAAAAGGAATTCAGAAAACAAAAGCCTATCAGAAATTCTAATTTGCCTTAGTTAGCGTTCAAAGAAAATAAAAATATTAAGGCAGTATAGAATCCAGACTACTCAGCATAATTTTAAAAATTGCTAAAGGCTTCATAAATAAAGTAATCAGAGGTGAGAGAAAACTAAAGAATGAGGATATGGAAAATTTCTGATTGTATATAAGGTAACCAAAAATCCAAAATGAAAAAAAAAGTGCATATTGGATCATATAAGACTGTCACTGCCTCCTGCTCCAGCCACCATTCCCTCACACCTCTGCCCCAAATAAGCTTGTGCATTTTTAAATCAAAGCAATTGACTGAAAGTTTCCTATCTCTTTAAATGTAGAAACCAAGAGGGCAAGATAAGGTCTAGATCAGTAGTTCTCAACCTGTGGTTTATGTTCAATTTGTAACAGTGTAAATACATCCTGCATATCAGATAGATTCATAACAGTGGCAAAATTACAGTTATGAAGTAGCATCAAAAATAATTTTATGGTTGGGGCTCACCACAACATGAGGAACTGTATTAAAGGGTCGCGGCATTAGGCAGGTTGAGAACCACTGCTCTAGATGATTTGCTGTATTCTAAGACACTTTTGCTGCTGGGGTAAATCCTTGCCCTGCCTTTTTCCTTCCAAGGCAAAGAGTTATTCTATCTCAAAAATGAAGTATTTTACATCCAGCTTTTATTTTTTTATTTCTACAGATGACAATTTAGATGAACTCTTTAGAAATATAACTTGTTAAAGGCCACAGGTGTATGGCTAATACTTCAGTCAACTATTAGCTAGCCACTCTATAATTCCATCAGGTTTGGCTCATGAATCAATCAATCTTCACACTTCATTAGGAAGTAATAGAGTGTAAACCCTTTTAATACTTGCTTTATTGGTTTAACACCTTATTATCTCTGTCACCTCCCCCTTACATCTTATAATTTCATCAAGTAAGCTGGGAGAAACTCCAATTGATTTGGGGTTATCTGATCAACTCTCCCTTATTACACTTGACCATATGTTAAATATTGTATGCTCTTTAAAAAATCGATCTGGAGGATATTGTTATATTTTTGTGTATTATCTATTTTGAGTAGCACAGTAGTAATTTTTTTCCAGTGAGGGAGAAGGGCTTAAAATTGTTCTTTTGAGAATCTCAAGTGTCTTTTTGTTCTAAAGCAGTGGTTCTCAACCTTCCTAATGCTGCGACACTTTAACACTCATATGTGGGCATATCTGCATGTGCGCGGACCCACCTGGAGACAGATAGAGGAGTTGTATCTCAGTTCCTAAGACCATTGGAAATATGTGTTTTCCTATGGTCTTAGGCAACCCTGTGAAAGAGTCATTCGACCCCCAAAGGGGTTGCAACCTACAGGTTAAGAACCGCTGTTCTAAAGAGTCGCAGTAAAGGCCATGTGGTACATTTCTTAGATATCTTCAAATTAATGGTCTTCCAGAAAGTCATGAAGTTCCAAATCTAATAGGTTGTGGGCCTAGAGATTACATTTATTCCCAAATACATGTTTGCAGAAAAAAGCAACTTAATAAAAATAAAGGGGGAACTGACCTAGCTTTTTGTTTTTTTTTTTTTTTGCTTTTTTTGAAGGGGGAAGGCAGGGCAGTTGGGATTAAGTGACTTGCCCAAGGTCACATGCCTAGTAAGTGTTTAGTGTCTGAGGCTGGATTTGAACTCAGGTGCTTCTGACTCCAGGGCTGGTGCTCTATTCACTGCACCACCTAGCCGCCCCCTGACCTAGCTTTCTTATGTGTATACTGTTCTTCCTATGTATATACCCATGTGGGTTCTGGGGACTAGAAATATTTTGTGAATATTTCTAGTCCACATACTGCATAGTGAGGAATTGAGTGTTCATTCAAAAAGATGCTGATTGACCAAAGAAATATCCCTTTCTTTCCTAGTGACAAGCAAAACCGAGCTGCTGTTTTGGGTGAAGAAGGTACCCTAGATCCCATCTCACCTACAGCTAAGATGAAAGAGTGAGGACATGGTTCTGTTTTTGTTGTGTTGTTATTTAGTGTTCTAAAGTACAGGAATATTGGGGGAAAAGTGCATCCTGGTGAATTTTGAAGGGTTAGAAGTCCATCCAGTATTAACTGGCAGCCAGACCTGCTGAAGACTAACCTGCTCAATCCAGTGTAGGAGGGGATGAACAGTGGCCAAGGAGAGACTTATATATCAGAAATGCCACATTCAGAATTGAACTTGGTAGGATGAATATTTTGTAGGAACTAAAGTTTGATCCCACTTGCCCAGTGAGACAGGTTATATAGAAGAGAAGTATGGCTCTAGGTTGCAGAAGTATTTTTATACTCCTTACTGTATCTCCTGAATTCGCACATAATGTATTCTGGGGAGTCCAAAAATCTCTATAGAGGTAATTAATTCTTTTAACAAATAGAGCACAATTTTACCTAAATTAAATTATATATTTAGTGCCATACCAATCAATCTACCAAAAAGTTACTTTATAGAACTAAAAAAAAATAGTGACAAAATTCATTTGGAAGAACAAAAGGTCCAGATTATCAAGGCAATTAATGAAAAGACATACTAGGGAAGGTGGCCTAGCCATTCCAGATTTTAATCTGTATTATAAAGCAGCAGTCATCAAATCTACGTGGTACTGGCTAAGGAATAGAGTAGTGGATCAATGGAATAGATTGGGTACAAAAGACTCAGTAGTCAACGATTATAGTAATATACTGTTTGATAAGTCCAGAGACTCCATTTTTTGGGATAAGAACTTACCCATTTTGACAAAAACTGTTGGGAAAATTGGAATATAATATGGCAGAAGCCGGGCATAGATCATCATCTAACGGCTTACATCAAAGTTAAGTCTAAATGGGTGCACGATCTAGGTATAAAGGCTGATACTGTAAGTAATCTGGGGAAGCAAGTAATAGTTTACCTGTTAGATTGATGGAGTAGGGCAGACTTTATGACCAAAGAAGAGTTGGAGAGCAGTATAAAATGCAAAATGGATAATCTTGATTACATTAAATTGAAAAGTTTCTGTACAAACAAAGCCAATGTAACCAAGATTAAAAGGGAAGTGGGAAAGTGGGTAAGAATTTTTTCAACCAGTGTCTCTGATAAAGGCCTCATTTCTAAAATATTCAGGGAATTAAGTAAAATCTATAAGAATACAAGTCATTCCCCAATTGATAAATGGGCAAAAGGATATGAACAGGCAATTTTCAGAGGCAGAAATTAAAGATATTTGCAAGCATATGAAAAAATGCTCTAAATCACTGTTGATTTGAGAAATGCAAATCAGAACAACTTTGAGGTACCACATCTCACCAGTCAGATTGGCTAAGATGACAAAACAGGAGAATTACAAATGCTGGAGAGGATGTGGGAAAATTGGAACACTGATGCATTGTTTGTAGAGCTGTGAAATGATACAACCATTCTGGAGAACAATTTGGAACTATGTCCAAAGCACTATAAATAACTGCATATTCTTTGACCCAGTAATACCACTTCTGAATTATGTACCCCAAAGAGATCATAGAAGTAGAAGACCCATATGCACAAAAATATTTATTGCAGTTCTCTTTGTGGTGACAAAAAACTGGAAAATAAGGGGTTGCCCATCAATTGGGGAATGGCTAAACAATTTGTGGTATATTAATGTAATGGAATACTATTGTGCTATAAGAAATGGGGAGGAGACCGTCTTCATATTCACCTGGAGAGCCTTATACAAACTGATGCTAAGTGAGAAGAACAGAACCAGGAAAAATTTGTACACAATCATAGACAGGTGGTAGATGTGATGACCTGTCAAGATTCTCTGTCAGGGTACCCTAACTTGACTGCGGGGGCCGCCAGTTGCTTACCTCACTCAAGAAGGTGCTAGTGCATTTTCAAGAACAGAAGAATTGAGGCTTGAAGGTGCAAGCAGAGAAAGTTTATTGAGTCCTCTCCATGGAGAAGCCTTACTGCCAGATTAAGGCAGACTTCAAATCTGCCTCCCCAGTTTGAGTCTTATCTAGCCCAAACCCGCATATCATAAGTGACAAACAACAGAGCCCAGCTGCCTAGAACAGGATGAAACAAAAATGGAAGAGGGGAGGTGCAGTCACAAGGGCATGAAAGCCCCAGGGTGTGGAGACACTTATCTGGAACATCAGGTAACCCCACATAAGAGAATCTGGAGCAATGCAGTACCCCATGGCCTCTAAGTGACCAGGGGCGGTGCAGTATGCTCTGACCTCTATGTGACCCAGCTAATTCCAGGGCCTCAGACATACCCTGTGCCTCAAACATTAAAGCCTGCACCCTGCATATTTTTCCTAATCCTCACAATGACCAACTTTGATAAGCTGGACTCTTCTCAGCAACGCATAGTTATAAAACAACTCTATAAGTCTCAGGATGGAAGGACATATCTACATTCAGAGAATGATCTAGAAAGAATGGAGTTTAAATGGAGAGTGAAGCAATCTACATGCTGTAGTTCTTTTTCATGTTTGGTTCTCTTTCCTTTTTCCCATTATTCACTCCATTGGTTACAACCCTTCTATACAACCAGACTAATGTCCAGTTTGAAAATATTTGCAGATTCAATACTTGATTGCATGCCACCATGGGGAGGGGGCGCAGAGAAAGGGGAGAAAATTTGAAACTCAAGATTATGGAACTGAATTTTGTTAACTAAAAGTAAACAAATCGGGGGGCGGAGCCAAGATGGCGGCGTAGCAGCAGCAATATATCGCAGCTCTCACATAGCCACCCCCAAATACCCATGGAATAGGACTCTGGACCAACCTAGAACTTCAAAAACGCACACAGATACTTCCCACTAAAGTCACTGCGAACCGAAACCAGCCTGGCCTGAAGCTCCGGCTGTGCCCCGGGGGCGGCGGGGCGGGAGGTGCAGAGAAAGCTCTCAATAGCTCTCAGGTGAGCAGAGGATTAGCACCAGCTGCGAGGAGGGGGG
>JAQQSV010014576.1:0-12258 GCA_028646515.1 Pseudochirops corinnae
AGCTGACTTTAGTGGGAAGTATCCTTGTGTGCGTTTTGGGGTTCTAGGATTGGTTTAGAGTCCTATTTTATGGGTATTTTGGGGTGGCTATGTGAGAGCTGCGATATGTTGCTGCTGCTATGCCGCCATCTTGGCTCCACCCCTCCTTGAAAAGAATTAAACTTGGGCTTGCTATCAGAGCAACCATTTTAACATTCCAATGAATTTCTGTTTCACAGAGTCTTAGAAAGTCCCCCCTAAGATTTATAATACCATTTTGTGGTTGAGCCCCCTTAAAATATATATTCAGGAGGTCTGCTAAACAAGTAATCGTATTAGACATGCACTGCCCAAGTAACTCTCTTATTCTCCAAGAGTTGCTGTGTAGGACCTTAATTGGACTATATTCTTGGTTCTCCAGTCAAAATCATTAGGAAATCCTCTTCTCTCCAAAAGGTAAGACCTCTAAACTCCTGAGCTTGGGAACTTTTGTAATTTGTCTGTGTAGTCATATAAATAACTTGCTTCTGCAGAGAATCTCTTAGTGCTCCACTTGCTACCATTTCCTGATCGCCTGCAGTTCTGGAAATCTTCCTTAGATTCTGGGATTTCATTGCCTAAATAATTGAAAATACCTATGCTTCTACATAGAATGTTGGACTTCAGGTGCATTGTCCATGAACTACCTTCTTGGACTCTGAGCATTTATGTGTCTATTGCTTCTGTTGTTGTTCAGTCATAATCAACTTGTCATGACCCCTTTTGGGGTTTTCTTAGCAAAAATACTGGAGCGGCTTGCCATTTCCTTCTCCAACTCATTTTAAAGATGAGGAACTGAGGCCAGCTGGGTTAAGTGATTTGTCCAAGGTCACACAGCTAGTAAGTGTCTGAGACCAGATTTGAACTCATGAAGATGAGTCTTCTTGATTCCAAGTCCAGTGCTCTTATACACTGTATCACTTATCTACTTCTGCTTTATGATTATGCCATGCACATGGTCATCAACTCCTGTTGTGGAGTGGCAGAGTGGTGGTGGGAGGGTGTGTGGAGGAGAGAAGGGAGGAACCTCTTCCCCACCTTTCTGCATCCTAGAAGAATCATAATGGAAAAAGGTAAGGAGAATCAGTCAGTTAACATTTATTAAGTGCCTCCTATGTGCCATGTATTGGTCTAAGTGCTGAGAAGACAAATATGAAAAAGAAACATAATCCTTGCCCCAAAGTTGCTTTTACTGTAATGGGGGGAGACAACACAGAACAGGAAGCTGAAAAGGGGTGTGTATGGGGGGAAGAAGGTACCTGGTATGGGGACGTAATGATGTCCAAAATAGTGCAACCAGGCAGAAAATGAAGAGAATCCTGAAGACTGAGAGTGAAAAGGGCTGAGCTTGCCTCACAAGTCAATTTTATATGCCATGAGGAGGAGAGGAGAGGCTACTCTGATAATAGTTAATTTTTTCAATGCTGTCCATTAATTATCTTGATTTCCATGGGTTCTTATTAGCAAGGTACCAGTGGGCATGCTGACATTCCATGAAATGTCCTGTCAAGTCTAGACAAACACTCATGCCTTTCAATTTGTCAAAGTGAATGTGGAATGAATTCCCTGATCAACTCTCAATAGATCAATCAAGCAATTGACAAGCATTTATTAAGTGCTTCCTATATGCTAGGCACTATGCTGAGGATACAAAGAAAAATAAAAAAGAGTCCCATCCCTGAAGGAGCTTATATATTCAAATGAGGGAGACACTGGGCTAACTGGAAAGGATGCTCTTGATGGCATTTGGGTAGGTTGGAAGAGGAGTGGACGTATTCTGTTTGGGACATGTTGGGTCTGAGATGACTTTGGGGCATCAAATTTGAAATGTCTGATAAACTGTTGGTGAGGCAGTGTTGGTGTTCAGGAGAGAGACTAGAGCTGAATATATAGATTTAGGAATCATCTGCATGGAGATGAGAACCCATGGGAGTTACTGAGATTACCAAGTGACAGAGGTTAGAGAGAAATGAGAAGAGGAAGGAGGATAGATCCTTGAGGGACATCTGCAGTTAGTAAATGTGACAGGGATAAAGATCTAGGAAAAGAAACTGAGGGCTAATTAGGTAGGTAAGAGGAGAACAGAGTAGATGACAGGAAGACCCAGAGAAGACAGAACAACCAAGAGAAGAAGTGTGGTCAACAGCACCAAGTGCTGCAAAGACATCAAGAAGGATGAAGAAGGAGAAAAGGCCATGAGATCTGGCAATTAAGAGATCAATGATAACTGGAGAAAGGAGTTTCAGTTGAATGGAAGTCAGATTGCAGAGGGATTATGTGATAAGATTAGGCCTGGTGCATTTGAGACCACCACAACAGTTTCCACTGAAGAGGGGCTCTAGATTATAGAATCTATATATGGAAATTGTTATAAGATTAGGCCTGATAGTTTTGGGGTCACTGTGACAGTTTCCCCAAGGAAGGCTTTAAATTTATGGAACATACAGAAAAATATTGATAGTTAACATTTTTTTGAAAACTGGTATAGCTGTGTCTCCCAAATAATATTTTGTCTACCACCAGCTTGTTTTTCTCCCTGATAACAAACTCTCCAAAACAATATTTTGCCTTGACCCCTTGTAAGACAGGTAAACATATGGGAGGCCTGCTAGCACAGGCTCACTCTAGAGATGGTCAGATAGGAAGGACAGGAAAACAACTTTGGAGGGTTTAATAATCTTTATTCTAGTCATTTTTCTCAAATGGAGTGTACTGATAATGAGAGCACTAACTCCTACAGCATTCCCTAATCACCCCTTTTGCAGGAGCCGACAAGAAGGGAGGGCAGCTTACCCCTAGGTCTTAGTGGGGTCAGTTGAGACAGGCACAACTTGTGCACTCTCCTAAATCCCCTCAAGCCTCAATGGGGGCTGGTTGAAGCAAACATACAGATTCCCCCCAAGCCTTGATGAGGGCTGATCAAGGCACGCATAGCATTCCAGCTTGCACATTCAACCCTAAGGGTTCCCCACTCACTGACAAATGTCCACTTGCTTTATAGGACAACAGGCAAAGAATATAATTTGCCAGCAATAGCCTCACAAGTTTTACATTTTCTCACTGTTATATCTCACTGCACAGTCACAGCGGATATTTACAATTTTAAGCACAAATGTTTATATTATTTATCATTATATAACACTGTGCAAGCGTGGTGGAGACATTTACAAGTCATGAGCCTGGGAAATAGATTGCTATGGCCATAAATCCTGGGAAACTAAATTCTAAGAAAGAATAATGCACACTAAAACCCACTGTACTTCCACCTCTGATACACAATTTGTCCAGCTTCAGGGAGATCATCCAGAATCACAATATAAGAACCACACTCTCAGAAGGGTACTCTTGAGCACATGCTCCCTTCCAGCAGGAACACCCCTCCCTGCTGGAACACTCCCTTTCTGCTGAATGTGCTGTGCTCCTCTGCACAATGTAACCCTTACATGAGTTCTATTCTGTTAGTAGATATGCCTGAATTATGTTAAATTAATTATCTTAACCAGAAAAATCCTGAGGTACAACACTTCCAAGTGTAATGATTTAATTATAAAAGCTAGCATTTTACAAATCAGACCAGGTCATCTGACCTCCCTTAGAAGTCAGAGACCAAAGAGTGATTTTCAGAGCTTATTTTTATAACAAAAAAGAGGCATAAAATTTACAAGAATAGAGAAGTAGGCTGACTTACAATATTTGACTACTGGTCATGTGGGGGACATAATGGGGAGTTTCTAGGGTGGGATAACTACACAATCTGATGTTCTTTTTATTGGATTAGGGGCTGTGTCTATCACCCTGTTGGTCAAAGTGAGATCACCTTAGGAATCTGCCAGGCAGATGTAGTATTTTGCAACTAAAAAGCTCACTTTAAAGGGGCCTTTAGTTTGAAGTTACTTCAGAAAGCCCAAGAGAAGGGGAACTAAGACAGCAAAGAGGAACTTAATCTTTAGTCACCCCTCTCCCCCTTTCTCCAGCTCATACATCTGAGGCTGGATTTGAACTCAGGTCCTTCTGATTCAGGGCCAGTGCTGTATTCACTGTACCACCTAGCTGCCCCTAGACTTCTTTTAAAAATTTTTTTGTATGGGTATCTTTTGTTTTTAAGTCACCTACATCTCCCACTGTATTTCCCTGGCCCTGCCTACTTTGTCATCTCTTACAATGAAGTTCAGCAAAAATACAAACATTGAAAAAGTCTTTTGTATATAATATTCCATACCCATGGACTCCTACCTTTGCAAAAAGAAGGAAGATTTGACTTCTCATGTTTTTTTTGGGGGAGTAGAGATTCAACTTGGTCATTATAATTTTGTAATTCACGTTAGATTGTTTTGTTTTTCTTTTCTTTTTTTTCTTACATGTTGTAGTCATATTATTTTCCTGGTTCTGTTTACTTCACTTTGTGTTAGTTGATATGTATTTTTATAATTCTTTATATTTATCATATCATCAATTTTTATAGCATAGAAATATTCCATTAAATTTATGAATGAATGAAAAAGCCTTTATTGCCAGGATTTTATTTTTGGATATATATTCATTACAGATATAGGCCTATAGTTCTCTTTCTTTACTTTATCATTCTCTGGTTTACATATCATGACTATGACTAATAAAAGGAGTTTTGTAGAATGTTTTCTTTCTTGATTTTTGAGAACAATTTGGATAGGTACCATTTTAAAATATTTAATAGAATTCTCCATCTCAGTGAGGATCTTCTCCAACGTGGCTAGTTCTTTTGCAGCTAATTCAATTTTATTTTTTTAGATGAGATGATTTCAGATCTCCATTTGGTGTTCTGTTAATTTAAGTATTTTGTATTTTTGTGTATAATCTGTTTCTTTCGAATTCTCAGTTTTGTTAGTCATCTAATTGTGAATAGTTGGTTCTGATAATTTTTAAAAATTCTCCTGGGTTTGTTGTAATTTTACCTTCATTTTTAATTTTAAAATTTGATTTTCCTCCCTTCATTTTTAGACAGGTTAGCCAATGGTTTTTAAAAATCTTATTAGTCTCTTCAAGGGTTCAGCTGTAGTTGTGCTTCTCAGTCTACAGTATTATCGATTTCAAACCGATTTTCTTTGAATTTTTAAGATTCCTCCTGGGTGCTCATTTTGGGCTTATTTATTGGCTTTTTGTTTTTTCATTGCATGCTGATCTCACTAAAGCCCTATTATTCCAGTTAATATTTATTTTTTAGAGATGGAATATTTCCTCTAAGGATTGCTTTAGCTACGTGCCAGAAATTTTGGCCTGTTTTCTTGTCATAATTCTTTCACAGTTATTAATAATTTTATGATGCTCTTTGGCCCACTCATTATTTAATATTTCATTATTAAATTTTAGGTCTGTATATTTTGCTTTTTCTCCTTGAATTACCATTTTTATTACATTAATCTGTAAGGGACTCATTTATAGAATTTTTTCTTTTTTCACCCACAAGGCAAGGAGGAGACAGATGAAAAAGAACAGCTTAAGGAGGAGGTGTAAAGTTTATGAAAATGCTGTGATAGAATTGACTTTTCCTACTTTAGGCTCCTCCCTCTCCCATGACACCTCTTCCCCCCTCCTCTACCTCTTACCAAATAGAATGAAGCAAAGACACTTGAGTAAGTTAATTGTAGTTACTTCCTTCCTCAACTCAGTCACAAGATAGAGTGAAATTACCTGTAAAAGAGGTCATCTCACCAGTGAATTGATGAGTGTACAGTAACACATTCATCTATTGCAGCAGTAACAGTGGCAATAGCAGCCATTGGCCTCAGTTTCTCTCTGGAGGAGAGCAGCTCGCCATAAGCCCAGAGACCCAGCTCCAGGCTCAACCCTGAAATGTCCATGTAGTCCCAAGAGGGAGGATGAGCTTCAAAACACTCAATCTTTACTTGGCTGTATTCTTTTCGGCATCTTTCTCCCCCAAATCTTTGAGAAGCACTGCTGGAATTCTCAGTTTCAAACACATGTAGCTGGTGGATTCCAAGGTTGTTTCTGCTAGGAAGTCTCATCTCCATCATGGCAATGTGGTTTACACATATATTTGCAGTTTTTAATACACTTTTAATTCATGGTCTATTTTAATAAATGTGCCAGCTGGCGCTGAGAAATAGGCAGTTCCCAGGGGGCGCGAAATAATTTTGTGTTATTTAAACTTCCTTTCATTTATATTTGAAGATCGACTTCAGGCTTTTTGCCTGTCATTTGTCATTCAAATAGTTAAATTTAACCACTATGTCTCTTGGAGTTTTAGGTGTAGGGATTTTTCTTTTTGGAGGAAATCCATGAATTCTTTTGTTTGGTGCTTTGTTTTCTAGATTCAAAAGTTCTGGGCAGTTTCCTTTCCTTTCCTTTCCTTTCCGGAAAGGGCAGAGCAATTGGGGTTAAGTGACTTGCCCAAGGTCACATGGCTAGTAAGTGTCTGACGCTGGATTTGAACCTAGGTCCTCCTGACTCCAGGGCTGGTGCTCTATTCACTGCTCCACCTAGCCACTCCTGGGCAGTTTTCTTATATTAATTTCCTGAATGGTGTGTGTTTTTAAAAAATTGTCATACTCTTTTTTGGAAACCTCTGATTATTAAATTGTCTCTTTGTCTCTTGTCTTTAAGTTCTATGGCTTTGGCTTGTATAAAAATAATGTTATTCAAGTAAATTTTGTTGATATCTTTTGTTTTTACGTTGCCTAAATTTTCCTATGTATCCAGTCCTCCTCTCGAACAGTCTTCCATTAAAACAAAAGTTTTTTAAAAGAAAAAACAAAAAGAAAAGAAACTCCAGCAAAATCAACCAATACATTAAAAAAAAATCTGATAACATTCCCTTCTTTGTAATGGAATAAAAAAAGATGTCTTTATTTTTTTTGAAAAACATTTTTAAAATTCTGGTATTACACACACACACACACACACACACACACACACACACACACACTCACACATGCAATTTCCCTACAGCCTTTCCTGGAACACAGTAGAACAGGAAAAAAGGGTGTTATATGAAATTGTGACTCTATTTTTTACTGCATGCTGAAAAAAGTATGCATTTTTCTCCATATTACTTTAACATTATTCTACTTACTTGTTTTCCCTTGTGAATGTGCTAATGTTTTCTAAAAAACATTATAATATGTCATTTTGGAGAGTATCCCCCTGACATTCCACACCAATTGAAGACCCCCAGAAAGAGGGGAAAAAAATACTTTTTTTTTTTTTTCATTTTGGAGGGGGGAAGGCAGGGCAGTTGGGGTTAAGTGACTTGCCCAAAGTCACATGGCTAAAGGTCACATGTGTTAAGGGTCTGAGACCAAATTTGAACTCAGAGCCTCCTGACTCCTGCTCTGGTCCTCTATTTACTGCCCCATATAGCCACCACACACACAAAAAATACTCTTGTAACAAGTAGGTATAGTCAATAAAAAGAATGAACACAATAGCTACATCTAAAAATGTCGCTTTCCACCTTGTGCCTAACACCTATTAGGAGATGTGTTATATGCTCAATCATGGGGCCTTTGGTGACATAGTTGGTCATTGTATCAATCAGAGTTATTGTGTTTTAAAGTCATTTTTCTTTAAAATGTAATTATTCTTGTATTACTTGTTCTCCCACTTCTTACTTTACTCTGCATCAGTTCATACTACCTAGTATAACCTAGTTTATACTACCTTGTATATCCTCCTTCTTAAACACAGTATATCCTCCCTCTTAAATCTCCCTCTATTTTCACTTGTTTCTCTGTCCAGTTTGATATATTTTTACCCCAAGCTCCTCCCTCCCTTCCCTTTCTCTCTCTCTCCCTCCCTTCCTCTCATAAACCTAAAAGGTTGACTGTTTCCACCTTTTGCCAAGTTTGACAATTTGCAGGGTGTGAGGTAGAATCTTAGGAGTTTTTTGATCTGTACTTTTCTTATTATTAGTGATTTGTAACACTGCTTCATATGATTGTGAAGAGTTTACAAGTCTTCTTTTGAGAACTATTCATTTATATCTCCTAACCTCCTATATATTGAGGAATGGCTTTTGGTCTTCATATTTCTACTAGTTTTTTACATAACTTGGATACAAAACCATCATCCAACAAATATAACCATTTTTCCCCAGTTTGTTACCTTCTTATTCTATAGATGTGTTAATTTTGTTTATGTGCAAGCAAAAAGGCTGTAATATAATCAAAATAATCGTTTTTTGTATTGTAATTACTTCTTATCTTTTTCTTGGTTAGGAATTCATTTCCTACTGGGAAAGGATATGATTGGTTTCTCTTCTAATTTTTTTATGGTATGAGCTTTGAAATTCAGGTTGTGCATCCAGTTTTAATTGACTATAGAATATGCTATAAGATGTTGGTTTAATTTCTGCCTGATTTCTTCCTCATTTTCTCAGTAGTTCTTACCAAATAAAGAGTTCTTTTCAAAGCAATTTATGGTTTTGTGTTGATCAAACATAAGATTTTTGAGTTCTATTATTTTTGTTTCTTCTTTGTCTAGTCTACTGATAATCTCTACTTTTCTATTTTTGTTATTTTAGTCAGTTATGATTTACAATATGGTTTGAGGTCTGAAGTACTATTACCACTTCATTCCTACCTTTTTCCATTAGTCCATTGATAGTCTAACAGATTTTATTCCACTTCAAATCTTGTTGCAGTTTTTTTTTTGAGTTCTTTAAAGTATAGCTTTGGTAGTTTGGGGTAGGATTAAAACTATATTATTAACTTTGATAGTATAGTCATTTGTATTATATTGGAATAGATTAGTCTTTAGCGATAAATATACCTACAAGTTGTCTTTATTTCCTTAATGAACAGTATTGAGTATGCTTCAGCAGTTTGGCTCCAATGTATTTTATGCATTTTATAGTTATTTGGAATTGTATTTCTCTTTCTATTGTTGTTATGTAGAGATACTGTTGATTTTTGTGTGTTTATTTTACAACCTGCCATTTTGCTGATATCATTAATTATCTCAGTAACTTTTCTGTTTCCCTAGGATTTTCTATGTAAACCATCATGCCATCAGCAAATAAGGGATAATTTTATTTCCTCTTCTCCTTTCTTAATTCCTTTAACATATTTATCTTGTTTTATTGCTGTTCTTAGCATTTCTTGGACTACATAAAAAAAAAAACAACACAGAAAGTGGCCATCCTTGCTTGACTATTGTATTTGTTGGAAAAACTTCTAGTATATCCCTGAATGATACTTGCTTTTGGCTTGAGAGGTATTTTTTTTTTGATGACATTAAAAAGATCTCCCCATCCCTTTACTTTGTAGGGATTTTGTCATCAATGAGTGTAGAACTTTATCAAAGTCCTTTTCTATTGTCCATTGAGATAACCATGTGATTTGGTATGTTATTGCTTTTAATATAATTATTGTTTTCTTAATATTGAATCATCCTTGCATCCCTGGTATAAATTTAGCTTGGACATAATAGATGATTTCTTGAAATCATTGCTCTAATATGTTTGACAGGATTTTACTTAAATGTTTTGAATTGGTATTCAGTCTATTGGTCTATATTTCTAGCCCTTTGCTTTATCCTTCTCTGGTTTAGGTAATAGAATTATATTTGTCTCATAAAAGGAGTTTGATAGAGTGATTTCTTTCTCACTTTTTAAGATTAATTTGTGTAGTATATGTATTAATTGCTCTTTAATAGTTTCTTAGAACGATCTGTGAAATAACTCATAAATTTGCATGTCATCCTTTCACAGGGGCTATACTAATCTTTTCTTTGTCATTCCATGTTCAAGATATACTCTGATGAAGTGAGCACAATCATATATTTTTTTTCATCTTGTTGCTTTTTACTTTTCTCCTACTTGATTTTACTCCACTCATTTTTTTTTAAAAAAAATTCCACATCTATTCCTCTCTTTTGCTTCTTTGGAGAAACTCTTCTAAATATAGATCGATTCTCTCTCCTCCTCCCTCCCCCCGCCCCCCCTACAGCTGCTAATTGAATTGAAAAAAATGCTTTGAGAACTATGAATTTTTATATATTTTCATTCCTAATTTCTTCTCTTTTTTTGAAACCAATTCTAGATTTTCCTGTTATTTCCATATTTTCTTGGAATTCCACAGAATTCTGTTTCATTAGGAATTGGTTTGCCTTCTCTTAAACTTTTTAAAAAAATTAATAAAACTTTGTATTCTCTCTGAGGAATAAATGCACGTTATTCTAGGGGCAGCTAGGTGGCATAGTAGATAGAACACTGGGCTTGAAATCAGGATGACTCATATTCCTGGGTTCAAATCTGGCATTAGACATTTGCTAGCTACATGACCCTGAGAAAGTCACTTAACCTTGTTTACTTTAGTTTCCCCATCTGTAAAATGAGCTGGAGAAGGAAATGGAAAACCACATTTAATGGTAATAGGAATTTGAAGATAATCCTTGCCCCTTAATAGGCCTAATGTAATCACATGGAGCCTGGGGTGGGAGGAGTTTGCTGAATGAGTGGAGCAGGAAATGAGTCAGAGCATTTCTACCTTGGGATGGTGTTGTTTCCTGCAGTGATAAGGTGAATTAACTTCTTTGTTGCTATGATGAATTCGGTTTTCTGGTGTCCAAATAAATGTTTTACTTCTGTCTTCTATATAGAGCGCCTGTTATATTTTGAGATTCAGAACTATGTAGGCATATTCATAGTCACATATTCATGTGAATATTGCTTTGGCAATATACCACTTCAGAAGCTTTGCCAAGAAAACTCCAAATGGATCCACAAAGAGTTGAACATGACTGAAACAATTGAACAATACCAACAGCTCATTATTTGGTTTAATTTTTAGGATTTTTTCTATTGGTTTATTGGTTTATTTGCTTATAGTAATTACATTTTCTTCCCAAGGTCATTGTTAAGATGGAATGGGATAATATTTGTAAAGTCCTTTCCAAACCTTAAAGCATTGTATAAGGTGTAACTATTATTATCATCAACATCATCTTCATCATTATAATTACTGTTATTATTATGATACTCTGGACTTTTTTTTCCTTTTGAAATCTTTTAAAAGTTTTTTTTCCTTTTCTTCCTTTTTCACTTTCTGGATCTTCATTCTTTTCTGGTTGACCCATTCTTAGAGCTGGGTTACAGTGTTCCATTAGCCTTTTCCCATGTTGAGGGATTTAGGTTTTACTGGTCTGCATTCTTGCCCCAGGAAGTCTTTGAAACAGCAAGACTAGCCTTCCTTACTTAGGTTTACTTTTCTTTCAGGCCTGGTGCAACCAAATATTGGTCCAGTTCCTCCTTTGGATTTCCTTTCTTTCTCTGGATGAGATTAATGGCCATCTGCTGATTTTTCACATTTTAGAAGGACAGAGAGAGTGTCCTGGATAGTCTATGCAACCTTGTGTGTGTGTGTGGGGTGTCCCTAAACAAAGGAATGTTTCAGTCAGAAGGCAGCATGCTTCCTTTGCCCCTCACAAAAGCTAGGCCAAATTAATGTCTGCTGATTGTTGTGGGCTTGTGGGGGTGGACAAAAGTTAAGCTATGCTATCAAAATCTTTGCAGTATCCTGATGTGGGCCTTAAACTCAAGCAGCAGGTGAAAGGGCAGTTTGCATGTCCTTGATGGGAGTGTAAAAACTGGTGGGAGAGTGTTTCTGAGTGAATGCTTTAGGGAATAATATCCTCTGATGTTAATTTAAAAGGATTTTTACCTTTCAGGGTTCTTTCTCTCTCTCTCCTCTTTTTTTTTGTCTTATGGATTAATCTGAAATTCTACCAGTTAGCACATAATTCCTCTTTTTGGAGGCTTTTTAGAATTCATAGGGACTGCAGAAAATGTCTAGTACCCTATCTTGTTGGTCTTGTGACCCAGAAGTTCTCTAAATTCTCAGAATTCTTTGACAATAATAAAAGGAATGCCCCAAATCCATTTTCAGGTCTAGGTCACTGGCTCCACTGATATGACTTTATTATTGTATGTTTAACTTTTAAAATTTTCTTTCATTTGTTACATTTTCCTTTCTCTTAAAATGTTTTTCCATTTCAGAATAATGGCAAAAAACTAAATTATGCTATAGTCTTTTAGAAGCTACAGGTCTGATTGCCTCTATATGATTCATCAAGCATATGGGTTTTAAAACTTTTAGTGGATAATGCATTGTTGGTGGAGTTGTGAATTGATACAACCATTCTGGAGAGCAATCTGGAACTATGCCCAAAGGGCTATAAATAATTGCATACCCTTTGACCCAGCAATACCACTGTTGGGATTATATCCCAAAGAGATTACAGAAG
>JAQQSV010014577.1:0-12258 GCA_028646515.1 Pseudochirops corinnae
ATATTATATATTATATTTATATTTTTATTATATTATTTTTTATGTATATATATTTTTCAACCCTTTTAAAAAGTTGATGAAAGAGTGTTATATTGAAGCCGTTAAAGCATTGCTTCTTGAAAAGTCTTTAATTTTTTGTTATACCGTATTCATAGAGTTAAAAAATTGTGGAGCTGGGAGGGACCTCCTGCTTTGTGAATTTTTAATTTTTTTTTTAAACCTGATGTACCTACAGCTTTAATGAATGGGAGTGGTGATTTTTTTGTGTGTGTATGTGTGCTCTACATAGCACGTATTTGGTGTAGCATATTCATATCTGGGGATGTTGGAATGTGTCACAGTTTGGATGATGTATAAAGTGCTTGCTAACTACCATTTCAGCAACAGATTGAAATTTGCTTTGCTGCTTCCTTTTAAGCCACATTTTCTGACAGAGATCATCATCCTAAATTTATTGTGCTGTGGCTTTCCTAGAGGTATCTCAAATGATGGGATTCTTATAAAGAGAGAGAGAAAGTTTAAAATACAAGGTAAACTTTAAGGTGCCTGAAGCTGCCTTCTGCTTTGTGGAAATGCACAGATGACCTTTAAATGTTTTAATGATACCATCATATGCTCACCTTGGATTAAAAAGAAGTTGTGGATCCTACTCTTGAGGGGCAAATGATAATCAAGTCCCCACTTGTTTTTGCCATTATTCTTGAAGAGATTTTCTAAGAGGCCAAGAGGACAAAGCCAACAACAGAAATTGCCAAACATAAAAAACCTATCAAATTGAAATTCTTGAAAAATTATTCTGCTGATTTACCTGCTTTGCAAAATTAGTTATCTTTAGCTATTGAGTGAGAATTTCAAGTAAGTGAGAAGACTAAGTGGAAAGTAACCTTCTAATTGCAGGGAAAGCTCTGGACAATTAAAATAAGGTTTAAAATATCCCAGTTTTTGTACATGCAGTTTTCCTCTTCTGGTACTTGTAAGCCACTTTTTTATAGCAAAGACTGATTTCATATCCTCCTTTTGCTAGGCTCTTTGTGTACCTTCTTTGCATCTTTTAATGTATGACTGCTCTTACAAGCACCATAAGAACTGGATTTTGCACAAAGTAATTTTTTCTTTGTAATGAAATTCTTATTCTTTGCTTTGTGTTTTCTTATCCATAGGAGCCACTCTTTTGCGGGAGCGTGATATGCAGTATGTCCAGAGGATGAAATCTAAATGGATGCTAAAGACAGGAATGAGCAACAATGCCACAAAACAGATGCATTATAGGGCTCAAGTGAGGTTCTAAGTGACTGTTTGGCTTGTTAGAGGTAGGGTTCAGTGCAATCTCATCACTTCAGAAGTTCCTGATTTGTCTGAGCATCTTGATGTGATAAAACCTCCTCAACTGCTATTGCACTATTCTCCCCACCACTTTTACCTATCATTATACTGATTCAGTTTTCAAATGTCATCTCTGTCAAATTATAAATTTGGAGGGCTTTATATGTACAGAATGAGATATGCTCGAGTGATCAGTGTGCTCAATAACATGTATTAGTTTGTCAGTTGGCTTATGCTTTTAGATAACTATCAGAGAGCAGTATATATATATGCAATGAAAGAAATGATTGAGAGACTTTCAAGATGACTTGTCAAATCCAATCTTAGTTTAACTTCTAGAACAGCAGTTTTTCATATCATGGTGTGGTGGAATTACCCGTGTGCCATTGATGGCAGTTTTGAGACTTAGGATTTCTATGAAATGAATTGGACTTTTCACCTCTCCATAAAGTTTGTATGACTATCTCTGCTGGTGCTGAGATAAAACTGCACTGTGTAGTTTGATTAAACCGGAGCATCCTCCAGGAGGCATTCAAACTTCTTTGCTTACAGAGTTTTCATTTCTATAGCTTATTGCAAAACAGGTGATAATACTATGATCCCAAAGCCTTTTGAAAAATGGAAGCTAACAACTTCTTTTTCTCAGATCTTCACTAATGTGGCATGTACTATTGTGTGGAAAGTACATGTAATACTTCTAATTTTTATTCTAGAAAGAAATCTTCATTTCAGAAAATAGGTGTGGTTGTTTTCAACCAAAATCTTGATTCAGTTAGTTCAGAGAATGTAGAAAATATCAAATTGAATCACACAAATCAGTGCTAAAATCTGCTGAAGAGGTACCAAGATATATTTTGTGGAGAACATGGTAGCCTACCAAGAATTAAAAATCAGAAAGTTAAGGATGTACCCCAACCTCTCCTATTTTCTTTATTACTCCATCATGATAGCTGTTCATGTTTATATTGAAATCTTTCATGATTTTATTTGTTTTTGGCCTGTTCCATTCTTGTGGAGGGCAGGGCCCTAAGTGTATGACTCTCTTTTGATTAGTGCTACCTTAAAGATGAACAACTTGGGAAGTGAGTAGTGGCACATGGTATTAGTTTAATTGGCTACCTGATTCTGTGGATTTTGTCTTTTTCCACTGTAGAAGGTGGGAGAAGAATGGAAACTGTATATCTCTTTTGTCTCACCAAGTTTTTCTCTCTGTATGTCTTTTCTTTTGGTCTTCTTAACACATTAACCTCTCTGGCCTGGGAGAAGTTCTTCATTAAGATGCTTTTGGTTCTCAGGCTTTCTTCTTGGGTCTATATCTGCACAGGGAAATGAAGCCTTGTGAACAACAGGCAAGTTGATGGGCACAGAACTCTTCTCAGAACTTAGAATTATATACTCCAGTTAGTTCAGTGCTTAAAATCTTTGTCTTTTCACACTTTAATATTTGCCCTTAGTACCTCACTTTTCTATAGGTGCTTTGTTTTAAATTCTTACAGGAACTAAACTGAAATACTACATAACTTTCTTTGAAGTTATGAAATTATGTTTTTCTACATTTCTTTTTTATGTTTTTTGGATATAGCAAGTGTTTAGTGTTTCTTCCTCCCTCCCCCCCCAAAAAAAAGAAAAGAAAAGAAAAACGAACACACAAAACGAACAAAAAAACTAAGCTGCTTGTCCATTGCTAGAGAGAAATGATTCAAACTCTGTATATCCAGAGTAGTGATAAAAGCTTTTCTTTGACAATACGAAATTAGTGTTGTCTGCTGCAGCTGGCTGAAAATAAATTGTGTGACATTTCTCCTCATGGGGTTGAGAATGGGACCAGATGGCCCTGGTGTGTTAGTGTAGCAGTCTTTTAGCATGAGACATCATGACTGGGATCAGAAGTGAGAGTATAATTTTGCTCCCTCCCATGCATGCCACAGAAGCCCAATGCTTCTTGACAGTTTCAGCTGCCAGGACTGGACTTAAACTGGAAGGTAAATTTCAGCAGCTTTGGATAAGATGTTCTACTTTGCATAATAGTTCTCAGGTACCTTATTTCATATGTAGGGTCCAAACAGAATGAAGAGAGGAATGCATTGGAAAATTATGTTTTAGGAAATGTTGAAATAAGAAAATGTTGACTTGACCTTTTATGTCTTAAGAGGAAAGTCCATCAATATTGGCAGTATTTTAAGATTCTCTTGTCATTTTTCAGTGACCTTTCCAGACATTTCAGCTGTTTTGCTTACAGGTTTGTCTAAAATTGCGAATCTCAATAAAATCACTTTTAAGCATGTCAGAGCTTATTTCTGAAAACAGTAGTTTGGGAAATCTAGTAAATAACTTGAAATAAGTGAGGCATAATGGATTTTGAGGACTGGTTTTGAGTCAGAAGGCCTATGCTTCAGTCCCAGTACTCATACTGGTTTTGTGATCATGGATAAGTTATTTTGCCATGAGCTTCAGTTTCCTTATCTTGCATGACCTATTTCACAAGGTTTTAATGAAAGTCCTAGATAAATAAAACTTCAAAAAAATTACAATTTGCATTATGTAAATAAAAAGAAATGTTACCCTTAAATCATTTGCCAAATATAGAGAAATGGCTTGCCCTTTTACTATGATAACATGCCTATTATTTTTGCTAACTTGCCATTTCCTTCTCCTAGCCACCCAGGGCTTGTTGTTTCAAGCACAAATTTGGACATCAGAAATTTGAAATTTAAGATAATGCATGTACACTTTTGGTTAAGAAAATAGGCAGAGGCAGGGACTTTTCTGCCAGAGAGCTGAGCACTAATACTCTAAGAAAATTCAAGCTAATAGGAAGGAGGAGTTGGCAGTGAACTGAAGAAAATTTTATAAATGCTTTAATGATTCCAAAAGAATAATTTATAATTAGTACAGTAATTATATGCTTTGTTTAAATTAACCTTTGTGATGTTGGGAGGGGGGAGGGAATGCGGTGAGTTTTCTCAGGGATAATATTTGGAATACTAACCTCAGACTTGTCAAGAAAACTCTTTCCAAATCTTAAAGCACAATATCATAAAATGGGAAATGAGAAAATTTAACTTAAAATAGTTTTAGAGTAGGAAGGGACCTTAGAGTTCATCTAAGCCAGTCCCATAATTTAGATGAGAAAGTAGCCCTGGAGAGGAAAAGTCTAAGACCATACACAGTGTTTGTAGCAAAGCTGGGGGAATTTAATTTCTTCATCCTCCAATTTTCTGCTATTTTTTCCTCATAGAGCTACAAAGAGAAAATTATTTTCAGTTTTGAAATGACCCATTTGTATGCAAATAATTTACTAATTACAACTTATACCTTTTAAGGGTAAAAAATAAAACACCAGTGCTCAGAACTGAAAGTAACAAAAAGACACTTACATCTGCAATTTGAACTTTTCACTGATAACAACTGCAATCTCATAATCTCAGCACCGTTGCCACCCTAAATTCCACATATCAAAACAAGCAGCATTTAGATTTTGTGCTATTCTAGTCAAACCTGCTCTTGTCACTCCATGATAGCTTTTTAAAAGCCCCTTGAGAACTAGGACTTAAATTTTTTTCTTTGTATCCCCAGCATATTTGACAGATATTTATCCACAGACATTTAATGAGTCTTTATTTATTTGGAGTTAGAATGTGAAGAAAATTTTCCTTGACACCACATTTCTTGGTATAAAAGGATACTAATGAAAGGTGAAAGAACTATCTTAAATGTATATCTTGCATAACATGACATTACACATCTGCTGCAGACCCAGCAGGGAGAGTATATGGCTAGGATTGCAGAAAAGAAGAAAATATCAAGAACAAAAGGGCAGAAAGGGAAAGGACAATGGACCTGTGGTCGAGATATGAGTTAGATTTCAGGTCTGCCATTTATTAGTTTCATGCAATTCCCTAAATTTCTAGAGACTCATTTTACTTAACTGTAAAGTGAGAAAAATAAGGCTTGTTATATCTACCTCAAAGGGTTGTGTGGAAAGAACTTTGTAAACCTGAAAATACTACATAAATGGGAGCTGTTATTTTTATTAATTCCATCAAAAGTCCTTCACTGACACCTTGTTGCATGGAGATGAACTTTCCTTAGTTCCAGAAAATCATGTCAGTAAAGCATAACCTCTGGTAGGTCACATTATGTGGAAAGGCTTCAAGCACAGGCCCATGGTTAAGATGTATGTCTTCTAAGGAGCAACCTAGCTAAGTTCAGTTCATCATTCTCTTAGCTACAGGGTAACAACCAAAGCAACTCTTTGGGGTTGCCCAAGTTATAGATGCAGTTTGTGTTGTTAGGGAGTCTCCTGTGGCAAAGTCACAAGTCCTTGAAGTATTGGAGTGAATATTAAGAGAAAAAAGAAATCAGGGAGGAGGTAGGCCCTTCTTAGCTCATACAACTGGAAAATCCAGTTACGTAAAGCTAAAATCCATATCTGAGACCCAGATTTCCAACGGTTTCCTTGCCTGCAGCCTGTGTCTACATACTTGTTTCCTTGGTGTTTTGCTTTTCAGTGTTGTCCCTTCCCTGCTGCTGCACCAATACCCTTTGACCCAGGATTTTGTTGAAATGAAGTGGTGGTATAAGGCTAATACTAAATCACACCCAAAGCAAAAGGAGTATCACACTGACCAAACACACTGGATTTTTTTGTTGCTATTGCCCTGTATTTAAGCTTAGTTATAAACAGCTAAACCAAGTAAGGGATGTTGTGGGTCTAGGTAAATCAAATACATTAGCTCAGTTTAACCAGTAGCTTACTTTGCTGAATAATTAAGATCAAGAAAATTGGTAGCTTTTGAATATTACTAGAGCCCAACATAGACTGATATGCATATAAATTAGACATTTCCATGTTATAAGATAAATTTCTCAGAGCCCATACTCCTTGCTCAATGCCTACAGCCAAAACCCTTTTTGAATGCCATGAGAAAACAAGACCTAAATTTCAAAAATAAACCTTGAAAATTTTTAGGGCTTTTGGGATATTTAGGAAATGTTGAAATAAGAAAGAGGAACTGGTTATAAGAAAATGCCAAAACAGGATGAAAGGGATTATAGTATGGTGAAAAAACAACCACCTGGAGAACTCATAAGGATTGGGCAGTACTGAGAGAACAGTTGACCAAGACCCCATGACTCAGGTGTACACGGGTATATGACAGGGTTTGAAGCATTTCAGTTGAGCTCATAGCTAATTTGCAATAGAAAATTATTTTCCTTTCTACAGAAATGCAACAAAATAAAATCATTTATTTACCCAAATATCTAGGAGCACCATTGGTCAGGTCTGTTCATAAAAAGAAAATGTGAAATAGCTTCAAATCTACCATTGAAATGAGTTCCATGTTACAGTGTCCTGTGTAAATAGTGCCAAAGAGGAGAACCAGCACTGTTCTTGCAAGTTCAGTGAGGTAGAAAGCTAACTATTTCCCTACATGTGGGCACAAATGGCCAGAGCCACTTATAGGTTAAGCAGCAAAAGAGAGATGTGCGATCATTGCTATCAGCCAGAGAGGCAGATTGTGGAGAGAACTCAGTCTAGAATCTTAGTAATAATACTAGCTGTCACTTGTATAATACCTTAAGGTTTACAAAATACTTGATGTATATCATCATTTTACAGATGAGGAAACAGGCTGAAGGAGATTGTGACTTGCCTAGGGTCGTGTAGGGAGAACGTGTGCAAAGGTTTGAACTTTGTTTGAACTCGGGTAATTCTGCCTCTTAAGTTCAGTATTATAATCTGCTATACTACCTGTATGTCTACAAATTTTAGAAATTTGTAGAATTGCTTAGTTTTTTGGTGTGAAAGTAGATATAGGCCAAGTACCATTATAGTTTGCCCAGGCCTGTATATATCACTTTAGCATTGGAAATATGTCTGGTACTTGACAAAAGACCAACATGGGGTAAATGCCATGTGGACCATTCTAAGCTCAAGTCAGTCCACTCTGCACATGACCTTTTACTTAGTAGGCCTTCTTAAACTTTTTCTACTCATGATTAGAGGCCCTGTTTTAAGGCATAAACTCTAAGACAGGTCCCTTAGTTCAAACAAAAATCCTAATATGTGTAGAGCAGACACCTGGCACTAGTTATCACATCTCCTAATGTCATTTGACCAGGGCAAATGGACAGTGTGACAGTACCTAAGACCCGTGTGGAGACTGCTAACATTTCTCTATCACCACTAATACTTTCAATAAGGCTTTTGCTGGCAAATCACCCTTGAGTATACATACTTTATGCTAGTCCTCTGGCCTGAGACACTTAAATGACTTTGCCTCTACATGCTGGAAATGTTCTACTAGCTAATTCATACCTTAACCACCTCCCTTTTTATTGTTAGGGGCTCAGGGAGGGATTTCATCTTTCAAGATTGTACTCAGTACAGACAGACTTCACATCTAGCATCAGGAACAGGGGAAAAAAAGTCCCTTCTGAACTAGCTCCAGGGATTTCAAAGACCTTAGATCATCTAGATCAGTTATACCTTTTTGTGCATGAAGAAACTGAACTCCCCAAAGGTGAAGTGTTTTGCCTAAAGAATGCCTTATCTTTAGAAACTTAGACCAGTTATTCAATAGGAGTTCTAATCCAAGCTTCTTGAAATACCTTTCTTTTACCCAGCATGAATATAAGACCATTCAGCATTTCAAAAATGATAGCCTAAAAACACCAGCAATCAGTGCCTTATAAATAATCTCTCTTCAACTGAATTTTTAATTTCTTAGATTGTGAGGGAAATCTTTGGCTGAACCTACCGAGACTGAATTTTTTCCTATAGGTAGACCCTGTCTGCCCAATATCAAAGTCTGAGTTTCTGGTGCTTCAATTATTTATTTTTTAATCAAGTTCTAATCCATTGTTTAGAAGTGGCCTTTGATGTGATTTCAAAATGGAGTACATCTTTTAAATTAGATCTCCATTTGCCTTTCTCTGGAATGTGGGTTGGAGTGTATTAGATGGTCTTATTTTTTAACCTATGAAAGTACAATCTCTCTTAACCTGATCCCAGATATATAAGTGTGATTATCAGTGCTTCTATTTCTAACCCACATTCAAACATAGTTTCTTCATATTTAGTTGAACCATGGTGTCAGATTTTTTTTTTTTCTGCTAAGTTACCTTAAACCTCCCAATGTTCTAAGCAGTAGTTGATTTGCAGAATGTATAATTCTCCTTCATACTAAAGTGGTTCTGGATAGAACAAAATCCAAGTTTGTATTACCTTACAGGTTCTTTAATCTATTTTATATTGTGGATTGATAACTTATGATTTAGGAGTAGGGGGAGGTAAGACCACTGGCCTGCAAAATAACATTAGAAAAACCTTGGCCTGATAAAAGACTATGCCACTCCCTAAGAGGAGTATGGTATTTCAGTGTGTGGGAGCATCAGTTGGGTACCAGCAACAGCTATAGATTTTTGTCAGAAGTTTTTAATCATATATCTCAGAAACAATCTGAAAATACTTGGATTGGTTCCATCTGGAAAACAGACCCCAAATCAGCAGAGAGCCACTGAGACAATCACCACAGCTGGTCTGTACTGAGATTTTTTTCTCTTGGTTTCTTTATTCTCTGTCCTTACCAGTCAGAATTACACAAAAGGAAAGAAGAGTGTGGTATTTTATTACCACAATCTTCCATCTTTCCTAGGCATGGTAGAACTCTAAGCCTTTGATTTTAGTAGTGCAAACTGAAATTCATTTAGACGATTTAACACATACAGCCTTTGTACCTTTCTCATTGTCAGTTTCTTCTCTTTGTGCTTTAACGAAAGTTTTATGCAAATTCTATTTTAAAGGAAAATATGGACTAGAATATACCCCTCTCAATTGCTACCATTTTCTGTCCACCTCATATTGATTTCAATAGAGAGCTGGTCAATGCTGAATGTTTCCTGGTTTCAGTGATGGTCTCTAAGGGCCTTGCAATATTTCTCCCTCCCTTTTCCCAAGGGGTGGTCTCTAAGCTATGTCTTGATAACTGAAAGAACAGCAATAAAACCAGGAAGTAAAATAAAATTTCTGTTTGACAAGGTTATAAATCAGCATTCTTTGGGGACAGAAGGGTAGGTGTTGGGTGCTGTCTGAAAATATCTCATTGATCAGGCATCTAAGCCACTTAGTATGATTTAGCAACCTAAGCATTCACAGATGAAGCCATTTTATTATCCTTTAATAATAATGATGCATAGTAAAGCTTTTGGCAAAAAGTGTGTTGAAATTTCTATCAAAGGATTATTTCTGGATTCAAAAAGTGATGATTTTATCATTTGGATACAATGAATTCTTTCATTTACAGATGCAAATAAAAGTCATTTGTTTATAATTCATTTTGAGTGAAATATACCTTACATAAAATAATTTTTTAAATTGATGCATTTATGGTTTTAACTTTTAAAAATACAGTCCAAATCATAAATTGTGGAAAAATTTTTCTCTGTGGTTGGTAAATTAGTTTATGCAATCATAGATACACAAATGGAAAGGACCTCAGAGGCCATCTAGTTCAACCCCCTCATTTTATAGATGAGTAAACTGAGGTCTAGGACAGTAAGTGATTTACTGAAGGTCACATATGTAACAAGCTTGGAGTTTGAATCTAGGGGTTTCTGGCCCTTTTCCCTGTATCATACTGCTTCCTTAGAACTATAAAAATGCAGTTAAGGGACTGGACTGCCTCAATAATAATAGCTAAAGCAAGATTCTTTACAATATCTAATTTTAAATTCACAACAACCCTGTAAGGTAGGTGCTTTTAAAATTAAATAACTCACCCAGAGTCACAGCTAGTCTGGTGCTAGATTTGAACTCAGATCTATTCGGATTCCAGATTGAGTATTCTACTGTGCCACCCAGCTGCCTCATAATCCTACACTTTAAGAACAGAAAAAGATCTTTGACATCTTCATGGTACAAAAGGAGGAAGATGAAGCAAGAATATATGGTTCCAGAGAGATTAAGTGTTTTACTAAGGCCACAGAGCTAGTAAGTGGCTTGGCAGATAGGTCTAGCAATTTAAGGATTTCCAATCACTTTTATTACAACCAGCCAGTTGGGCTGGTAGAGTGTTATTAGCCTGTAGTCTTTCTAAAGTTCGGGTAAACTATTGATTGATTTTCCATAATCATCTCTCCAATTGTTACTGTTGTTCATTTAGTTCAGTCATGTCTAACTCTTCATGACCCCATTTGGGGTCTTCTTGGCAAAGATACTGGAATGGTTTGCTATTTCCTCCTCGAGATCATTTTACAGATGAGGAAACTGAGGCAAACAAGACTTAAGTACCTTGTGCAGGGTCACACAGATAGTAAATGTCTGAGGCCAGATTTGAACTCAGGAAGATGAGTCTTCTTAACTCCAGGGTGCCACCTAGCTGCCCTCTCTTGGGTTAGGAGGACAGCTAAACAAAAAGAATTGAAGTCACTATAGCCTGATATAGACTACCTGGTTATTGGAATAGAGACTAAGATGCATCTGGCTTTGCATTTCTCTCCCCATATCCATATGTTGGACACTCCAAAGATAAAATTGAATCATCACTGTCAGCACTGACAACGAACCATAGTAGGTACCACAATTGTGATTCTATCACACTGTTTAGAATTCTCACAAACCCTTTTAGTGAGACTCAATGGATATGGCCTCAGTAAGGGTCATGCCCCACAGGGTAATTAGGAAATTTTGAAAAAAAAATCTTCCTGGACTATTTCTTCTGAACTCAGTTGAAGACTTTCAGATCCTACGTATCTATTTGACCCTCTCCCTCTTCCCATCTGTCCCAGCCAGCTAGAACTCAGAGAAATCTTTGGAGCAGAATGACATGTGAGCTTTTTCTCCCTGTTTTAGTTCAGGGTTCAATTCTAATCCCTGCTCTAAGCTATTATCCTGTGTGCTGACCATTACAAGGGCTTCCTTTTCACCTTGGATGTAAGATGTTCAGGATTCCTAGATCAATCATTTACAATAGAATATGATTTTCCTTTCTCTCCTGTCCTATAAGAAAGAGTCATGAGGGGCAGAGCCAAGATGGTGACGTAAGAGCAGCAACATATTGCAGCTCTCACATAGCCACCCCAAAATACCCATAAAATATGACTCTAAACTAATTCTAGAACTCCAAAATGCACACAAATATACTTTCCACTAAAGTCAGCTCGGCTACGAGGAACCATATCAGCACTGCGAACCAAAACCAGCCTGGCCTGAAACCTCGGGTATGCCCTGGGGGTGGATGGACGAGAGGAGCCGAGCCCCAGCTGGAACTTTGGGTGAGCGGAATGGCAGCAGCTGCAGCAGGATCCAGAACTAGGTCAGTGGGACTTGCAAGGTCATGGGAGAAAAGTGGTCTGGCCAAACTGCCTAGAGGGCTGAGAAGCAGAAAGTGGAGGTCCTGCACCCGCCTCCACATTGCTACTTCAGAGCTCTTGGTCCCCCTCTACAGCAGACTGCAAGGGGACCAAGCGATTGTTCAGAGGCCAAGTGCTCTTACGTTGAGCAGCCTGGATCCAGATCGTGGTCTTGGGCTTTGGTTCTGTGGTTCGTTTTTATTCAGTGAGCCAGAAGTGGTGGAGGGACCCAGCAACTTCCTAAGAGCTCCGGCAGCTGGGAGGACCCCAGTGATTTGGGACAGAGCTTTCCCCTTTGGAAGCAGAGCTCCACAGAGATTTAAAAAAAAAAATCACGGACTGACCAACCATTAATAAGAGTAAGCATAAGAAGCAGGGTAAGAACAGCAACCAAACCCTAGATTCCTTCTTTGAAGAAAAGAAGGACCAAGGCAGAGAGCTGCAGGAGGACAGCACAGCCAGAGCTCCCCCACCAGGAGCTTCCAATAAACAGGAAGATTGCCTTAAAGCTAGAGATCAGCTAAAGAAGGATTTTGAAAACGAAATGAGAGAAGTGGAAGAAAAATTGGGAAGAGAAAT
>JAQQSV010014578.1:0-5000 GCA_028646515.1 Pseudochirops corinnae
ATATATATACACATATACATATGTGTGTATTTCACATTTTGTTCTTATGACAATCCAATGAGATGAGAGTTCTTATTGTCCCTCATTTTGTAGATGAAGACACTAAGGCTTAGAAAAATTTCCCAGGGTCACACAGGGAGTATTTGAAGAAGGGTTTGAGTCAAGATTCAAGGTAATATAGCAGACGTTCTTTCTTTCCTTCCTCCTTCTCTTTCTTCTTTTCTTCCTTCACTTCCTTCTTCCTTCTATCTAAGTCCAGAGCTTTATTCACTATGCCTCTTTTAGGCCTAAGGTACATGGATATATTTTATTTTTACAATTGCTCCATTATCCAGGTCATTCAACACTGGAAATTCATACCTATACAGACTGTTAAGGTTTGCAAAGTGTTAGCCTTAAAAACTCTGTGAAGAAGGTATTGACCAAGATAATAATTCTCGACTTCTAGATGAAAACTAAGAGACTGAAAAATAATAAACATTGAGGTGGAAATCCAAGCACATGTGTTTCCTGTTGAGTTTTAACTAGGTTAGGATGACTGGGGCTTTGCCTCTAGGCACTGGAATTTACAGAATATTAACATTTGGAGTCGTGGAGCACCATAAAAACAACTGAACTTAAAACCTGGTTCAACAGAGTAATTATTTACAACAGCAAGCCACAAGTTGGTGGTGATTCTTCTCCTTGTTCACCCCCTAGTGAGGGATATATCCTCAGGTGAAATCCTCCCTAGTCCAGACCCACCATGTTTCTCTCTCCCAGCAGCAGAAGGTCCTGAGAATCTGATGGCCACTGCCATCTATGCATCCCCAGCCAAAGTCACATTCTGTATCAGATGGCTTAGACACAAAGATCCCTAGCTGTAGCTCTGCTTTCCTAACTTCATAACCTCTGCTCATTTCATTACCTGCTACAGGTTCTACAATCTAGGATGAAAGAGTGATCAGGGCCTCCATCTTCTGGTTTCCTCTATGGTTTCCAGGCAAAACAAGCAAATGCACTGTACTGGCTAATAAACTATGCACTAATTAAGGATGAGTCAGCTGGTTCAGATAAAAGACCGTCACTAATGATGCATCATGGCACACACTTTAGAAAAAAGGAGAGAACATAAATTTGGAGCCAACCCTGGAGCAGTCTTCCAGTTATATGGTAGACCTCAAATGGGATGCTAATTTTTAAGGGCCTGCCATTTATGATAGCTTTGGAATGAATCACTGAGTATCTATGAATGTGATGTTGCATCTCCCATAATATTCTCCCAGTCCCCTCCCGAAACAAAAGAGACATGCTGAGATTCTCTCTTAATAAGTAGAAACTGTATCCTTATTGTACCCTATTATTTGGGGAAAAAAAATGAAGTGGGAAAGAAGAAAAAAAATGGCATATGCAAACAGTCACTAGGCATCCAGACTTAACTTATTTCAAGTCTAGGAAATCACTCTACATGCTGAAGGCCCAGATGACTTCTTTTTGTAAGAAATTGAAAAATCCCCTTGCTGAGTGCATTGCTTAGAAATCCATTTCTGGAGTCTGTCATTCACCTCCTAGCACAGGCTCGGCATTCCTAGGATTCTGACTAATCCTGTGCCTTAGTCAGGATATGTCAGGAGGAAACCAACATGCTCCTGTCATTGTTCTTTTTTATTTATAGCTTATTGTTTCAAAGGATGGGAAGGGTGATCTTTTAGAGTTGTGCACATAAGTTTTCATGGGCAAAGTAGCTGGGCACTTTTAGTGACACTCCCAGTTAAATCCCCAAGAGCAACTGCAAAATAGGAATCCTTGCAGAAGTGGAAATCTGACCATTGGAGATGTCTTCTGTATGCCTCTTTCCGGGATTTCAAGATCACTTTTCCCCAATGCCCAAGAAACACCTCCTAACATTCACTCAATTTTCATGCCTAGGACCAACTGTTCTTCCTCTTATTATCCCAAGCTATTTTCTTATTAAAGCAAGAAATCTAAATAGCTCTTATTTAAACGATCTTCCATTTTTAGGCAGTTTGTTGTGGTATTAATTTTTGATGAGTCTCCATTTCCTCATATGCTGTATGAGGATGGCAGTACTCACTCTACCTACCCCGCAGGGTTGTTTGAGTAAAGGATTCTGAAAATGCCTAATGGGGCTAGAGAAATATGAGGTGTGGTCTCCAAAGGTCAATCCCAGGTGTACTGTCTGATGGAAGAGATCAGAAGAAGATGCGCCCTCCTCTACCATGGAAATAATCTTGTATTAATTTTCTGTATATTTCAATGTCATTTTTTTTCTTTAATCAGAGTGCCTTCCCATCCAAGATTAGCTTCTGTTTTCTTTGCATTTGTTCAGTAGTTTCAGTTGTATCTGTCATTTCTTCATAAAGATACTGGAGATGTTTGTCATTTTCTTCTCCAGCTCATTTTACAGATGAGGAAACTGAGGCAAAGAAGGTTAAGTCACACAGCTAGTAAGTATATGAGACCAGATTTGAATTCAGGAAGATGGGTCTTTCTGACTCCAAGTCTGGCACTCTATGCACTATGGTGCCACCTAGCCACCCTTCTTTGTATATTACCTATATGTGTTCATGTCTCTTCCATTAGAATGTAAGGTCCTTGAGGGAAAGGACTTGTTTCCCCAACCAGACTAGCTGAGTTCCTGGTAAACAGTAGGTACTTAAAAGTGCTTGTTGACTAATTGATTGGACATTCTTGAACTTGAGTTGCAAAAATGTCTGAAGGAGTACAAAGAAAGGGCCAAAAAGCAGGATATTTGAAGAATGTTTGAAAATATTCCAGGACAGTCTGAGAACAGAGTTTAGCCTTCATAGGATGTTTGGCTGAGAGGTGGATGAACATCTGGATGTTCAGCTGATAGCTGAAAGAATGTCATCTTATCTGAATTCAGCAGTTCTTAAATTAGAAGTCATTTTAGGGGCTACAAAGAAATTGACATCACAGTGGTTGGTGATATAAAAACAGAAAATTAAACAATTAAATAAATTAATAATAATTGAAACAATTAAATAAAAATAAAAGTTAAATAAAGATAATGGGGCGGGGCAAAGGAGGACTAACAGCCACAGAAGGTAGGAAAGGTGGGTGTAAATGATGGCCCATGAGCCTGAGACCGAAGGAAACCAATTCAAGGGATCACTCCAACAGTTCCAGTGGCCAGGGAAGACATTCTTCCCTTAACTTGATGATTCTTTTGAGTCCTTAGAAGGGAAGCTTAACAACACCTATGTCTGATAGATTTAGAGAAGATAGTTTATTATTTATTAATTAATTGACCAACCCAAGGTGACCTAAGCAGAATGCATTCAAGGCAAGATTTGAATATATGTCTCCATGACTCCACAGTCAGCTCTCTCTCTTTTTCTTGAAATATTACCACCCTTATTTTATAGATGAAGAAACAATGGTTTATATATATACATATATATATGTATATATATATATATATATATATATTAAATGACTTACTCATGCATATAACTTGAGTTCCTTTCAAAAAACTTTGACTTGGAAATAAAGACACAATTTGATTTTAGCAAATGTTAGTAAACCCACCAAATTATCACTTCTATGGTCACAATTTGCCAGATGAAACCTAACATGTAAAATAAAACTGTAAAATATATTCCAAGAAAAAAATCACACTAAACCAATTTCCTAGTAAGTACCTGTCGAAATATGTAGTGCTGTTTAATTGATAACTTCAAAAAAAAAAAAGTAGCAGAATGGTCACGGAGGGAACGTTTCCATAGTAAGTGGAAGAGTCAATATTTCATGCCAAATCTCCTGACCCTTCCATTAAATCTTTTGGGCTGCCCCCAGAAGTGGTACACCTATATCTCGATTACTACAAATAACATATACTATGAAGTGCTCACATTATTTGAATCTGCACTGCATATTTTCATTGGGTTGGAATAAATGACTATATTTTACATAATTATAACTTTGATAAGTAAGAAATTGAACACATGGGAGCACCAATGGTGGAGGGATTCATTATTTAAGCTAATTGGGACCTTGCTGTCCACTTTCATAGCATAATTTTCTAAGTTAGCATCATAAGATCATAACTCTAGACCTGGAAGAGACCACAGAGGTCATCTTGCCAAAGCATCTCATTTTCCTGACTCTTCCTAGCTATGGGATTTTGGGCAAATTACCTAACCTTTGTTTTTCTGGTTTTTCTTGTGTAAAAGCAGGAGATTGAACTAGATGACTTCTGAGGTCCTTTCTACCTTTACATCATAGATTTAGAATTAGCAGGGACATTAGAGGGCATCTCTTTTTTCAATTAATTAATTTTGTAGTTGCAATTCTACAAATTTCAATTGATTAATTTTCAATTAAAATTAAATATTTTTCAATTAAAATTTCAGGGTTTTTTTTTTTCAATTAACAAAGAAATCAGGTACTAAAAGCCGAGTATTTGCTTGTCCACATAGGTGGGAATTTTAACAAAAATGTTGTTGGAACCCAGTTCTCTGACTCGAGAAGGAATTCTCTTTGTATCAGTATCACTTATAAACAGTGATAGAACTTCTGCCTGGAAATTGGAACCCAACTCCACACCTTACCCTGCCAGAGAGGCTTGAAGGAACAAAGCAGTGACTCCAAGAATTAGAACAAATTTTAAAAACCTGGATCTGCTGGGAACCACATTTACCACTTGAGTGGGAAATATACTCTTCTTGTTGACAGAAAGAAGGTTATTCAAAGTTCTTGGTAGCCACAGTTGTTCATGGATTCTTATTTTTGGGATTCCCCATATCCCAGGCCAAAGTGTGTGTGGGGGATGTATGGGAGGTGAGTTGAATTTTGGTATTTTAATGTTTCATTTTCAAATTCTTTTATAGTCACGTTTTTTAATGCCAGAAAATCCCATTTTCCATAATCCATAGCTATTTGTTTGATGTCAAGTCACAAGGGTTACAGTGAAGGCTCAAAGCTTTTAGCACAGCGATTCTCAACCTATGGGTTGCAACCCATTTGGGGATCAAACG
>JAQQSV010014578.1:10000-12258 GCA_028646515.1 Pseudochirops corinnae
AAAAGTTGTTCTGATTTTTTAAGAGAATCTACACACTATAGGCTAAATGAGCTTCAATTTCTAGGCACATTCTGGTATGTACCAGAAGTGGTGATCACAAAAATCCACTGTGGCTTTGTCAAAAACATATCAGTTTAATCATACTTTCTTTCTGAATAAGATTATTAGATTGGAAATGTTCTCACTCTCATTTGTCAGGGTTTTACAAAAGCATTTTAAGATGACCTCATACTATTATTACAAAAAAGATGAAAATATATGGACTAAATGTTAGTCCAAATGGGTGGTTCCAGAGCTGATGAATGGTCAGACTGAAAGAGAAGTCATTCATGGTTTGATATCAATTTGGAAGAAAGTCTTTGGTGTAGAGCCCTAGGTATCACTACTTGGCCTTATGCTGGTTAACATTTTTATGAGTAATTTGAATAAGACGTAGGAGGGATGCTTGTTAAATTTACTGGTGACAGATGGACAGGAAGGATAGCTAACATAGCTGATGGAAAAGTCAGGATCCAAAAGAACCTTGAAAGGCTATGCTCCTAGGTCAACTCCAACAAGATGAAATTCACCAAGGATAAATTTAGTCTTACACTTTGTTTAAAGAACTCACCTTTAGAACTACAGATGGGCCAGACATAGTTAGACAGAAGTTTGTCCAAAAAAAAAAAAAATCGGGTTTCAGTGGACTGAAAATTTGACATAAGCCAACAGTGTACAGTGTGATGTGATAGTAAAAGATCTCAGACTGCATTAGAAACATTGTGTCCAGGACTAGGGGACTGTTAATGGTACTGCTACTTCCTGCAGTGGTCAAGCCTTACTTAGAGTACCATGATCAACTCTAGACACTGGATTTTACAATGATAAGTTGGAGAGCAGCTAGACAAGAGAACCTAGAACTGTGAAGGTCCTCAAGATCATATCCTATGAAGACTGGTCAAGGGAAATGGGAGATCTTAATCTTGGAAGACAAGACTTTGTTCAGGGGTTCTTAACTTGGGGTCTGTAAACCTTAAAACTATATATTTTGATCAATCTATCTCAATGTAATTGATTTGCTTTGTAATTTCTTGTATTTTGTTTGATGAATTTTAAAACCTGATTCTGAGAAGAGGTTCATAGGATTCAGCCTGTGCAAGGGATCTATGACCCAAAAAGATTAAGAACCCCTGACTTAGTGGAAATATGATAAGCTTGTTGTCATCATTGTTGCTGATCTATTGCTTCAGTCATATCTGACTCCACATGTCCCCATTTGGGGTTTTCTTGGCAAAGACACTGGAGTGGTTTGTCATTTCCTTCCCTGTCTTCAGGTATCTGAAGGGTAGTCATGCACAAGAAAAGTTAAGATTAGTTCGTCTTTGTCCTAGAGGACAGAATGAGAGCAGTGCAGCATGTTGATGTTGCAGAGAGGCAGATATAGACTTGATGGGAGAAGGAGAGGGCAATCTTACTAATGAGAGCTGTTCAAAAGTAGAATTCCTCGCCTTGAAGCATCATGGATTTCCTCTTCCTCGAGGTCTTCAAGCAAAGGCTGGACACTTTTCAGGTATATGGTACAAGGGATTTTCATGAAGTTACAGATTGGATTAGATGACCACTGAAATACCTTTCAATTCAGTGATTCTGTGTAAAATAGATGTGTTTAACCTAAAGAAAAAATGAGTGAGAAGGTAGATAATCGCTTCTCTGCCAAGCCATCCTCCACTTAGTTGTCAAATTGGTCTTTCTATTGTGCCAGTCTGACCATATCATTCCCTCTATTTAGTAAATTCCAGGGGCTTGTCTATTACCTTCAGGATCAAATGTAAAATCCTCTGCTTGTCTTTTAATATGCTTTACAGCCTGGTCTCTTTCTTACATTTCCAATCTCCCTACTTATTACTCCTCTTCATGTACTCTGCCATTGAGGGCCATTGACCCCCTTACCATTTCTTCTACATGACACTCCATCTCCTGACAACATTTTCACTGACTGTCCTCCATGGTTGGACTCTGTCCCTCTTTATCTCTGCTTCCTTGCTCCCCTAGCTCCCTTTAGGTCTCAGCTAAAGTCTTACCTTCTGCAAGAAGCTTTTTCTAGTCCTCAATCTTGGTGCCACCCTCCGAGATCCCCACCAACTGTTATGGGAATCTAAAGATCTTCCCTGCCCCTAGGCCCTTTGCTAATGTGGCTACGTGACTCTGAGGACCTTTGGATATTTGAAAGTATACTCTGTTCCCTAATAGGCTGAATGTGGTCACGTGGAGCCTGTGGC
>JAQQSV010014579.1:0-12257 GCA_028646515.1 Pseudochirops corinnae
TTTTTTGTTTATTTCTTAGTTTAATAGTATACTAAGTGGCAATATAAAAAAAATGAGTTTTATCTACTTCATATTCTAATGAAAATACTGTGGGTCTAGAAACAAATATTTTTAGGTTCCTCTTTTCAACACCTAAAATTTTACTGTCTGGGATGGTCTTTTTAAGTATTAGACTATTTGGCTTAAAATGAAGGATTTGCCCATTAATGAGAAATCTGCATTTCATTAAAAAGATGAAAGAAAACATTCTAGCCTTAGATATGTTCCTAAGAAACTGACTTAAAAATTCAATATTTTTCTTTCAGGCATGATAGACTATAGACATATTCATATACAGTTGAAAGGAGGCTTAACCTTTATTCCATGTATATTGTATGCCATGGAAATTAAAACTTTCAAAGGTGACTTCTCTATCCCTCTTATTTATAGCTAGAAAAAGAAGAAAGAAAAAAAAAAGAATTACTAATGTGTGATATATTCAAATTAATCATAAAATGTTGTATTTACCATAATTGATAAAGATCACAATTTTCTAATGAGATGCTCCACTATTGCTCTTTACTTCTGAATCTAGCTGAAAGTGCTATGAATCACCAATCCATCCTCAATGTGCTCATTCACAAATAGAATATATTGCCATCCAAAACATGCCATAATTTGGTTGATGTGATTGCATCATCCATTTTTTTATTCCTGTGTAGATTTCTAGGCCCATCACTGATGATTTTAAGAGGAACTAGAAGAGATATTAGTAATTATATAGCTAACTTACACTTTTTTAGAGATGAAGAAACAGGAGCATGAACAAATTTAAGTCTTTTGCCTAATATTTTAAGTGGCAGAATATTCAAATTTTAACTTCAAATCTAGTGTTCTTTCTTCTATGACACATCTAGATCCTATGACACAAAAAATCCTTTGCATGACTGTAAATCTCAGTGAAAATGTGACATGATGTGTTGGAATTTTATGAAATTAGCACAACATAATTTCCAAATGGGAAAATATGTTGAACCTCTCAGTTGATATTAAAGGGACTACCCTCACTAATGAATTCATTAATGTATTGAAGAATTAAAGAAATGTTAACAAAGGTGGGTTTTTGAAGGTAAAGGTCTCAGAAGTTCATAAATATTGTTTTATTAATCTTAAATATTATGTAATGTGGGATTTATGCTCATGTTGACAACGTATGATTCATTTTTCCCTTAAATTTCCATATTGGTTGGTTGGCTGGTTGTTATCCCTTGTTCTCAAAAAGGACCAAAATGACATCACTATTTTAGAGTCAAGTTCCAGTGTATCTGACTGTGACCGATGAGGCTAATAATGAGCATGGAGTGCTCTGCCATAGATTGGGAACAAATAGTCTGTGTGAATGTTTGGAGTGGATACTCTAAATTTGCCCATCCTATGTTCCCTTTCAGCTTTTTCAATTCTGTTTTTCTCATAGAGCACAGCACTTTCTGATGAGGGCATACCATACTGAGCAGTCCTGTGCCAATGTCTCCAATGTCACACAATCAGTTCCAAAGTTCTTAAGAGAGATTTTGAGAGTGTATTTCCACATTAGTCATGTTGTGAAAGAAGAATCAGGACAAAAGGGAAAAAACACAAGAAAGAAAGAAAGAAAAGAAAGGGAAAAAAGTATGCTTTGACCCACATTCAGACCCCATAGTTCTTTCTTGAGATGTGAATATCATTTTCCGTCACGAGTCTTTTGGATTTGTCTTGGATCCTTGTATTGTTGAGAAGAACCAAGTCTATCATAGTTGATCACTGCATAGTGTTGCTGTTACTTTGTAGAATGTTGTCTTGGTTCTGTTGACTTCACTCAACATCAGTTGATGTAAATCTAGGTTTTTCTGAAATCTGTTTGTTCATCATTTCTTATAGCACAATAATATCACATTATATACATATACCACAACTTGTTCAGCCATTCCCCAATGGATGGACTTCCCCTCAATTTCCAATTCTTTTGCCACCACAAAAAGAGCTGCTGTAAATATTTTTGTACATGTGGACCCTTTTTTTTTTCTATGATCTCTTTGGGATACAATCATAGTAGTGTTGTTGCTGGGCTAAAGGGTATGGACAGTTTGATTGCCCTTTGGGCATAATTCCTAATTGCTCTCCAGAATGGTTGGATCAGGTCACAACTCCACCAGTAAAGCATTAGTGTGTCAATTTTCCCACATCTCCAGCATTTATCATTTTATTTTTCTGTCATACTAACCAATATGATAGATGTGAGGTGGTACCTCAGAGTTGTTTAATTTGCATTTTTCTACTCAGTGGTGATTTAAAACTTTTTTTCATATGACTATAGATAGCTTTAATTTCTTCATCTAAAAATTGCCAGTTTATATCCTTTGACCATTTATCAATTGAAGAATGATTTGTATTATAAATTTGACTCAGTTCTCCATGAGGCTTTTATCAAAAACACTGTAAAAATTGTTCCCCAGATTTCTGCTTTGCTTATAATCTTGATTGCATTGCATTTACTTGCATAAAAAAGTATTTAATTTAATAAAAATTATCCATTTTACAGTTTATAGTGTTCTCTATCTTTTGTTTGGTCATAAATTCTTCCCTTCTCAAATAATATGACAGTTAGACTCTTCTTTGCTTTCCTAATTTGCTTATGGTATCCCCCTTTATGTCTGAATCATCTACCCATTTTGACCTTTTCTTGGTGTATAGCTTTAGATGTTGCTCTATACCTAGTTTCTGCTGTACTGTTTTCCAGTTTTCATAGTAGTTTTTGTCAAATAGTGAGTTCTTATCCCAGAAGCTGAAGTCTACGGGCTTATCAAGCAGTAGTTTGCTATAGTAATTTATTACTATGTCTTATGTACCTAGCCTATTCCACTGGTGTACCATTATTTCTTTCTTTCTCTCTCTCTGTCTCTCTTTCTCTCTCTGTCTCTCTCTCTCTCTGTCTCTCTGTCTCTCTCTCTCTCTCTCTCTCTCTCTCTCTGGAGGAGGGAAAAGGCAAGATAGTTGGGGTTAAGTAACTTGTCCAAGGTCACACAGCTAGTAAGTGTGTCAAGTATTTGAGGTCAGATTTGAACTCAGGTCCTCTTGACTCCAGGGCCAGTACATTCACCACTCTACTTCTTAGCCAGTTTTGATGATTGCCACTTTAGAATAAATTTTAGATCTGGTATTGCTAGGCTGGGTGTGGTATGGCTAGGGAAATTCATTCCTGAAATTGTGTTTTGACTTTGAAGGAAATTTTTTAAAAAGTTGGAGAAAGCATTTTCATAAGGTTAATTTATAAAAGTATAGAGAACAGATCATTGACTATGGAAGTAGATTAATTAATGTCTGTTAGACCTGTTAAGAATGTTTCCACATTTTTTTAACTTAGGTGGAAAAGGATGCTCCTTATGTAGTACGTGCTCATTTATTCTTTGAAAAGACATTTGTTTCCTGTTCTGTAAATCTTGGCTTAGCAGCTCTTATGTTTATGAGTAAGCATTGTAATACTTTACTATACTGATCTCAGATGAAATCAAAGGCATCACAGTTAGAATAAAATCATATGGAAACTATTAAAAATTTGAGATTCCTAAGCTTCCCTATTTTTGTTTTTTTTGCAGATTTCACTTGCCACTGAAGATAGTATTAGGAGTATTCTTTGTATAAATTTGATCTGTCACAGAAAAAATGAACTGCCATTAATCCTAGTACTTTCGCACTCCGCCAACAAATATTTATCAAGTGTCTACTATATGTCAAGCAGTATGCTAAGCACCAGCGATACAAAGAAAGGCAAAAAAAATAGTTACTGCTGTCCTAGAGTTTGCAGTCTTATAGGGAAAATAACACATAAACAACAATGTATAAATAAGCTACATACAGAATAAATCAGGAATAAACAACAGAAGGAAGATGCTAGAATTGAAAGGGATTAGATAAGGCTTTTTGTGGAAGAAATCATTTCCCTTAGCCCTTAAAGGAATTGAGGGAATCCAGAAAGATTAAATTCATCTACCACTTTGGGACTGATATCAGTTTATCCCACTTATGACAAATACTAAATAGGACTAATAAAGAAAAAAGAAGGTGATTATTGTGGAGTAGAACAGTAGAAATGATTGGCTTGATTAGGTGGCTTGTTGGATAGAGTCCTGGAGCAGGAGTCAGGAAGACCTGAGTTGAAATCCAGTCTCACTTAAAAACTGTGTGAGAATGGGCGAATTTAACCCCATTTACCTCAGTTTCTTCAAATGCAAAATGAGCTGGAGAAGAAAATTACAAACCACTCCCCTATCTTTGCCAAGAAAACTTAAATGTGTTTATGAAGACTCAGAAGCAACGAATCAACCAAACAACAGCATTCAACAACCAATCGACAGTTTCTGAGTCCTGAGTCGTGAAAGACTTCATTAACTCCTCTGAACACTAAAGTTAGTAATTAGACAAGAAAATACAGTAGTCTCAGATATACTCAGAAGTGCTTCTTATTTGATGAATATTATTTCTTGGAAACTTGGTGGAGAAGGATTTACATAATGTTTTCTCACAAAGGTTTCATTTTTTTTAAAATATAGAGAACTGAGCCAAATTTAGAAAAAAAAAAATGACTCATTCTCCAGATGATAAATGGTCAAATGATACGAATAGGGAACTTTCAGAGGAAGAAATCAAATTATCAGTAGTCATATGAAAAAAATGCTCTAATTCACTAATATTTAGAAAAATTAGATTAAATGTAGATAAAAATAACTCTGAGGCATCACCGCTCACCCATAAGACTAGTAAAGGTAACAGAAAAGAAGGAAATAGTAGAGGAGATGTACAAAAACGGGCACGCTAATAGACTGTTGGTAGGGGTGTGAGCGAGACTAAATATTGTGTAGGAGAATTTGGAGCTATGTGCAAAGTGCTATAAAACTGTGCTTATCTTTTGATCCTGATCCCTGCTCCAAGGAGATCAAAGAAAAGGGGAAAGGATCCATTAAAAAAATACTAACAGTACTTCTTTTTTGTGAATTTTTTGAAGACAACAACATTGTCAACTGGCAGCATGCCCTTCAATTGGGGGATAGCTAAGTAAGTTATGGTATGTGAGTATGATGGAATTTTATTATTCCATAAAAATATAAGGAAAATAATGGTTTCAGAAAAGCCAAGGAAGACTTAAATGAACTGAGGCAAAGTGAAGTGAGCAGAACCTGCACAAAAATATGTACACTAACAATAATGTTGCCACAGTAGTGAACTATGTAAGACTTAGTGACTCTGATCAGTACAACAATTCATCTCATTTCCAAAGGACTAATGATGTAAAAATGTAATTAAAAAAAACCTATTTATCTCTAGTTAAATAATGGTGAACTTTTTCTTGCTTTTTTTTTTTAATAACATAGCTAATGCAGAAATGTTTTGCATGACATCTTATGTATAATGGGTATCTTTTTTTTTTTTTTTCTTCTCAGTGAGTCAGGGAGGAGCAGAGGGAAAAAGAGAATTTAGAGCTGAAAAAAAATAAAAGCATAAAAGTAAAAGCAAACCAGAGCTTTGTGGGGATAACAGTGGAAAGAATAATCTCCTGCTCAAGTTCTGACCTAGTACATACCCAGTGTAGTATTCATTTTCAAATATTCTGATATTGTTAAGTCAGTGTAATTTGTGTGACTCCTTAATGAGTCAACACTAGAAAGTGATTATCCTTGGTTATAAGGACACTATGGGAATAATTGCCCTGGGTTACCAAATATAGTTTCTATTTAGGACAGGAGGGGAGTAAAACAAAAACAAAATATTACAAAGACAACTTTATGTATTATCAGTTAAGTTGTAAATTACACTAAAATAATCAGATTTTCTGGAATATTACTCCTAGGCCCCCCTCATTCAGCTAAATAATCTTGGACATTTTCTCAATATCAAAACAGAGATAATAATACTTGTCTTGTACATGTTTTAAAAGTATTAGTATTAATTAGGTAATAGCAGAAATATGTGGATTAGATATTTGTTATCACAATATGTTACAAACACACATGTGCACATATGTGTATATATGAATGTATGTGTGTAGGTATGTATGTATGTATACAATTGTATACATCAATGTCACTGATGCAAATAATTTATTTAACTGCCAGATATTGTCATATGGCCAAGTAAAATAGGTTTGTGCATTTTTATAACCTGATATAAAAATAAAAAGGTTATTTCCATACTTGTCTTTTGTGGAGTTGCAAAGTTCATCTCTCTGTGCAGTGGAACTGAGGCTTGTTTCTTATTTGTAAATATTTTTGTGAATTTGTAGATATTAAATTTCCTTAAACTTAAATTTCCAAGTCATTCATTTTTGCATCTTGTCGGTGAGTCTTATGTTTCTAAAAGGTAAGCAAGTCCCAGGGGCTTTGCAGTTTTCTGCTCAGGTAGACATAAAATCTTAAATGAAGGTTAAAGTAACTGACAGTAAATTAGGATCGAGGAAAGTGCACCATATCTCAAGGTCAAAAGCCAGATGATGCCATAAGCTAAGATATGAAGGAAGCTAATTTTTTAATTGGGAAACCCATGAGTGTCATTTCCTATTCTCTGGAAGTTTTCATACAGATTGTATTGAGGTGGGTATCTGGAAGACACTTTTTTTTTCCTTCAGAGATGTCACTTTCCTTTGTTAAGGGATATCTGCCGTAGTGTATTTATCATTGTTGTACCTTTGTGACTCTGCATACTGTTCATTTCATCACTCCCTTGGTGAGGTAGCTGATTTTTTCCCCCCAAGTTAAATAAAGGAAGGAACAAAGAAAGAGAAAAAAAAGTGTTGTAATCTTCTGACCCTCACACTGACAGTCCCATATATTTTGAAGCAAATAAAGATATGGTAGCAGAATTATGAAACGAGCATGCACTTCAGAGGTATGTATCATAAATTTATTGCTTAAATATGTACTGCAACTGCCATAGTTTTTTGACGGGCAAGGACATCCATCTGAAAAATAAAACAAATATAGTAGCTCACTGGAAAATGAAAGCTAAAAACATCCATCGCATGTGATTGTTCAGCAAATGTGAGATTATTGGTTTCTTAGGGATTTATTAATTTGATCTACTTTAATCCTAACCTGCTGAAAGGGACAAAACATGTCAGTCAGTTGATAGAGTCACACTCATTTTGTAAAGTGTTTTGATCGTCTTTTCAACTTATATCTAGAATTCATCGGGCTAAATGGAAAGAAAAAAAAAAAAGATCTCTCCATACATAGCAGACAGTCACCTGCAATGACTGTAAGAGCTCAGAGTTAGGCTTCAAATGTCACCACATTGCCATCTTACTGTGAATGACTGAAATTTACTTCACATTGTTAGTGGTGCTGAAAATTGCCACTGGTTTCCACAGTTCATAATGTATTGTCTAAACTGAAAACATTTCCCAGATTGAATTGACCTTTTAGAAAACTACACTTTCATCCTCAAAATACAGGACTGTTGCAATATTTTATTTAAAAGGTTATTTAGTTGTAAAGTTTGGGGAAAGGGTAAGGGATTAGAGTTGAGTATATGTCTCTTCACATAATGCTTTGCTGTCAAGAATACCAAAAAAAAAAAAAAAGAAAACAAAACAAAAAAACAAAACCCAAACCAAACCAACAAAAAAGACTGATTATTCAACTACCAAAATTCTATTCAGAAAATGATCTGGAAAAAAAAGACAATTTCAATTATTTTGATAGAAGATAGGTGCAGTAAGGAGTCAGTGAATTGGCTTTTTGGGGTTTTGCACAAATGGACCATTTCATCTATCAAAATGGGCTAACAGGAAAACTTTAAGTTTGAACTATCATTTTCATAGGGGACAAAATAAAAGTTGAAAAGGATGACCTACAGGAGGAATTTGCTCATCTATAAAATTGGTGGGTTGGATTTATATAGTGCCTTCAAGGTCAAAGTCCATAATTCTTTGATCTAATATTTGACAAAGTTCTAGAAATGCTGGCTACAGCATATAGCATGAATGAGAAATTCGGAGAATAAGCAATAACAAATGAGAAAGCAAAATGGTTTCTGTAAATGATATAATGCTTTACAGAAAGAATCATAAAAATTTAACAAAGAATGAAAAAAATAAATACATTAAGTAGAGTAGTATGCAAAGTAAATTTATAGAAAACATGACCTTTCCTGTATAACACTAAGAAAATTCAAGACAATGAGATAGCATGAGAAATTCCATTTAAGATAACAGTTAGCTGAGAAAGACATAGATAAGATTCAGCAATTATTTTTTTCTGAGATAAAAATAACATTAAAAATTAAATGAATAAAAATATGTACTAAGTACATACTATGTTCTAAACAGTATGCTGAAGAAGTGATTTTTTTCTGTTATATTAAAAACTCATTATTAAATCAGGATTAAGATTTTTTCCTCATTCTGAGGCCAATCCTTGTAAGTCATTCAGCCAGTCTCTGAAGGACAGTGCCAAAAGATGGAGATTGTCCAAATCCTTCAGGAACATACTCCTCAATCTTGAGTAGAACCCCACCAAAATAAAACCATACTTCAATTTAGAGTGTAAACAATCTTATCTAGGAGAATTCCATCCCCAAATCAGTAAGTCTATGCTTTTGCACACAAACATCCCCCTCCCCTTTCCCCAACCTCCCCCTGGAGTTTAGCATAACCTAGCTCATGAAGGAGAAAACTAATCATAGTGGTCTGGGTAGAGATAAATTTCTTTGTCCAGATTGTTGGAGGCAGCTGAGTCTCACAATCAAGCCATGTTCGTAGCGGGGGTAGCTGAAGATTTTCAGCCTACTTTCTCATTTGAAAGCTTACCCCTTCATTAATTGTTCACCAGTCAGCATTGATTTTCACCTATCAGGGCTACCCCCTTTTCCAAAAGCATTTAAACATTTGGTGAACTCTGTGGTCTTGTATTTGGTTACTGAGAGAAACCACTGACGATCAGTTTATTGAACATCAGGTAGCCTAATTAATAAATTGATTATCAATCACTCAGGAACTCTTTTGCTTAGTGTGATTCAGTGTTTATCCAGAAGGGAAAGAAGGGATGAAATATTAACAGAAATGTTGAGGGACAGCACTTGTCTGAGAGAAAGGGAAAGTTGAATCCCCTTGGTTGCCAATTTTGGCTAAGGCTATCCAAACACCCCAGAATGGGATTTGCTTTGCTTGCTAAAAGAGATGGAGAGATACCATATTCCACTGGGTGCCAGTTCCCACTGAGGCTTTCCAGATTAGATAGGAAATAATAAAGGAAAGAGGCACTTACTAAACGTGTACCAGTTACTGTTCCAACTGCTTTACAAATAACTTGTCATTTGATACTCATAACAATTCTGGGATGCAAGTAGTAATATTATACCCATTTTACAGTTGAGGAAACTGAGGCAGGATGAGGTTAATTTACTTGATCAGGATGAAACAACTTAGTAAAAGTCTAAGGCTTAGTTTGAACTGAGGTTTTCTGTCTATAGCTTTATCACTCTATCCACTGTACTATATAACTGCTTCTATTTAGGCAAGTACTAGAAATATATATTATATGTATATATCCTAATAATAAGTAAACCCAAGGCAGGGGACTATTGAGGAAGGGATTACTTACTTAAAAGAATTGCTAAAAATAAAAAAGGAGTCTCTATAAAATAGATTTAGTTCTGCATCTTGTATAACATACTGTAATAAATTCAAATTTTTATAGTGCCTAAAAATAGTCTTAACGATTTAAAAGTAGAAATGAATTGAGTATTACACATTTTGCATCTGGGAAAGGAGAAGAGTCTATAATCAGAAATAGTAATGAAGGAGTTATGAAAACAAAATAGATGATTTCAGTGATATAAATTTTAAAATCATTTGCATATATGAAATCAACACTTCTAGAACAAGAAGAAAATATATGGATTGAGAAAATATGTACAATAAATAACTGATAACAGTCTGACATCTGAAATCTGTTTCTAAAATATCTAAACCTTTATGATCAATTCCTGACATAGATTTATAAGATTAAGAGCAATATCTTGAAAGATAAGTGATTAAAAGTTATGAATATTTTTTAAATAGAAATTATTCATAAAACCTGAACAAATGATCCAACTCACTGAGAGAAATGAAAATTTTCTGATTTAATACATTATGACATCTAGTTTGGTAAAATGTTAAGAAACAGGAGATGCATATTATAATGTTTTGGAGAGACAGGTTGACTAAGTCATTGCTGATATAAATGATAGTTTCAATCATTGAAGGAAATAAGTAAAATTATTTAAGAAAGGTTAGTAAATTTTCATTTCCTTTGGCCCATACATTCCGTGACTGGATTTGTATGCCAAGGAAATCATTGAGAAAATAAAGACACATATGTACATGTTTTAATAGACATTTTTTCCTATTATGAAAAGTATAATAAATGTATGAGGTAAACACCTGGGGCTAAATAAATTATAGTATCTGGCTATTTTGAACTCTAAATGTGTTCTAATTAATGGTAAACACGAATATTCAAAGACTATGAAAAGACTTACATCAAATGATGTAGAATAAAGAAAATAGAATACAAAGAAGACCACATACAGTAGCTAAAATGAGACAAATAATGTCAACATAAAGAGTCAATAAAACTAGTTAAAAAACAAGAGTCAATTTTCCTATCACATTATTCCAATCAAAAGATGCATTCCCTCTTTCTGTTAACAACTGTAAATAAGTTGTTTTGAGACAATGAATTTGTAGAGGGTGTTTATTGGAATTGTCTATTGTATCAAAATAAAATGTATCAAGAACTTTAAAATGAAAATATTGAAAAAAGATGATTTTGAGTCATGGAGTAGCATCCTGCGTTTGCACAAATGTAATTCGGCTAACTCTTTTCCATTCTGATCCCAGTTCATTGTCCGTCTTCAGTGCCTGTCCCGGTTTTGTGTGCCGATTAATCAATGTAATTGGCTGTCTGCTCTACTGACAAAATGTGGGACAACTATCATAAGATACCATAACAAATATCATAATCTGGGACACATGAGTTCTTGATCCATTTATTTTACCCTGTTTAGACAGACAGATAAGTGGCACTGTGAGTCAGGAGACATTGTTTAGCCACAGACATTTATTAAGTGCGAGCCCCTGGGCAAGTCCTTTAATGTCTCTCTGCCTCAGTTTCCTCTTATGTAAAATTTGGATTAAAATATCACCTTTTCCCTGGGTAGGAGAAAATGAAATAATAGTTAGGAATCAATTTGGTAATTTAAGTCATTATGTAAGTGCTAGCTATTAGTTATAAATTTCTTTTGAGTACTTATGGATCTCATTGCAGAGACCGTGTAGTACTCTGGTTTGTGCATTCAGGCCAATGTCATCCATACAAAGGATAATCAAAAAACATCACCATTCATAGGGGACCCTTATTTTATTTCTAATTTTCGTAGAACTCCATCAATGAGAGTAGTGAATGGTGTATATATTTACAAATAGGTATCTGTCTATCTATTGATCTGTTCATCTGTCTAGCTGTCTGTCAGCATGCTATCATTCAGACAGGACCAACTAGAGACCTCCTCATCTATAGTGACTTCTACTTTTATTTGGATATTCTGATGGGCATTCTATATGACAGTGGCAAACATCTTTTAAGGCTATGTGTCTCCTTGTATTTTGTCTCAAATAATATAAATTATTAGTGGCCTTTGAGTAAAATCTTCTCTGTTGTCTCATCTTTCATAAATTTTTGTATGATTCTGATATATTCATGGGAAAAATCTATTTGAAGAGAATTTATGAGTTCCACAAAAGCAAATTTTTATTGTAGTAAAAAAGCACAAAACATAATGGCATCATTCATTCTCTGTACCTTTGAATGAATTTGTGACTATAAATTTGCAATCTGTTGTAGATCATTTGTAAAATACTACTTATTCTACACCCATAACTTCATCAAGGATTTCACCGAATCGTATATAAAGTATTTTCATACAAATTTTTAGATAAAGGATATTTGACATATGAGTAAGTAATAGCTAATTTTTTTCTCTTTCAAAATTTTTGTAGAAATAAAACATTAGATTTTATCCTCAAACAGTATCCTTTCCTTTTTAAGTTATCTTGAGAATAGATCCTTTAATGTCCTTAAAATCATGTCTTGTCTCATTCTCCTTATGTAGTTTGGCTAGCTCAGCTACTATTCCCATCTAAATTTCTTCTAGTGCCATCCTTATCATTTCAAGCAGCACATTGGGAATTGTGGTAATATAGTCCA
>JAQQSV010014580.1:0-12257 GCA_028646515.1 Pseudochirops corinnae
CATCACAGACACATGTGACAACCAACTTTGATAAACTGGACTCTTCTCAGCAATGCACAGTTATAAGACAACTCTACAAGTCTCAGGATGGAAAGAGATATCTACACTCAGAGAAAGATCTAGAAAGAACAGAGTTTAAATGGAGACTGCAGCAATCTACATGCTATCATGCTTTTTCATGTTTGGTTCTCTTTCTTTTTTCCCATTGTTCACTCCATTGGTTACAACCCTTCTATACAACCAGACTGATGTCCAATGTGAAAGTATTTGCAGATCCTATATTTGATTGCATGCCATCATGGGGGTGGGGAGAAGAGGGAGGGGAGAAAATTTGAAACTCAAGGGATTGTGGAACTGAATCTTGTAAACTAAAAGTAAATAAACAAATCAATTTTTAAAAAAGAGAGAGATGAAATTTTGGCCACAGCAACTCATTAAAATAATTTGTTTGAGTTAAAGCTATCTTCATTGGTGACTCTCTAGCACACCAATAAAAGTCAATTGATTTCACTGGTATTGGGAACTCTAAATGAATGAAATTCTACTGAAGAACAACACCTGTTCTATAAAGTGTAGTCAAAAAGAATTATCTTTCAAGAACAGGCATTTTATTCTATGTAGAGGGCTAGCCTCAGAGTCAGGAAGACCTGGGTTCAACTCTTCTTTCTAATATATACTAATTCTACCTCCCTGAATAAGTCACCTAACACCTTAAGTACCACAAGCTACTCTGAGATTCAATTTGTGGATTGCTAGAAGAAGTTATTAACAGATATAATTACATAGACATTTTTAAGGAATTATTATTATTTCAAAAATATGCTAACAAAAGTTATCCTTGATATAGTGAAATTACTTCAGTTTAGACCCAATAAATTTCTGGTTTTTTCCATTAATTGGCTAATCATATTTTGTTTCTTATTCACTCTGGCTGATTTTTTCCCCATAAAGTATTCAGCAAACAGTTACTAAATGAAGCTTTATTTTGAGGAAATTATGATGACAGACACTTTTGATGCAAAGACAAAAATTAAAGAGTACCTGACCACAAGGACCTCACATTCTCCTTTGGGCTATAAATAGTATACATATAGTAAATATGAGACAAGTTTTTATTTTTCTTGTCCATAAATTGTCTCATATTTCCTATATGTGTACAATTTATAACCTACTGAAGGTTTGGTAGAAGAGATCATAAACCTGAGTGGAACCTTCAAGGAAAAAAATGATGCTAAGAGTAGGAACTCCAGGCACCAGAGATGGCTTGATGCATAGGCATCAAGCTGGAAATCAAATATCAAGGTCAAGGAACAGTTTGTTTGGAATGTATCACATCAAACAGTAAAGATAGTTTGGAGGTGATACATGGAATTATTTAAATGTCAGTTTCATACATTGTTTATGAGAGTTATATGATAATGTTATATTATTGTTATATAATAACATGTTATATATTATTACATATAGCATAATAACATATGTGCTATTATGTTATATTATTCATTGAATAGGATCAGGGATTTCCAGCTGGAAGGAATATTAAAAGTCATATCTATTCCAACCCTTCACTCTTGCAGGTGAAAAAACTGAGACAAAGTTAAGAGAATTTCCCAAGTTCATCTACAAAATAAATTACAGAATTAAGGTTCAAATCCAAGTCCAAGTGCACAGCTCTTTCCATTGCCTCATGAAGGCTCTGAAGAATATATCAAACTATTAAACTAACAAGTCAATCAGCCTTTATGAAGCATTTCCTGTATGCCACACAGTGTTAGCAGGGAAATATGTATTTGTATAAAGGGCAAATATGGCAGATTTAAATTTTGTTGTAAGGATCACAATTCTGAAGTTTGATGAGACCCAAGGTCCTCATTTTGTAAGCTGAGTTTGACAGAGGTTAAGTCAATTTCCCAAATTTGGCACAGATAATAAATGAGGGCTGGAAAGTGAACACAGTTGCTGCTAAATTTCCGACACATTTGTCCAAATTCTCTGAACAGGAGCTACTCCTTAGTAATTTTATTGAGAAGATACATTTTAGGCAGTCTTAAGTAGATATTATATGCCTACTTAAATGAGAGACAGAAGCATTTAATAAAGAAATGGATCATAGTTGAATAGAAATTGGAGATGACTATTTACATTCACAAGAGCTATTCTCCTAATAACTTCATAATTTAGTCTCTTTTCATTACTTTTTAAAATTAGAGTTTAATGGGCATTATAATAACACTGCCTATAAAAAAGGACATGCTAGTTATAGAAAAATTTCTAAGGGAAAGCATGGCACCCATGATTTCATTTATATAGGGAATTCCCAGAGAAGGAAATTGCTTTCTCCAATACAAGTAAGAACTTTTAACGCAATATATATTGCGTCAAAGTTCCAAAGAGCACTGGGACTTTCCCAGGATCAATCACACAATCAATAAATATTTATTAAGCATCTATGTACCAGGCACAGTCCTAAATGATGGGGATACAATTATAAAAAGAGAAAGTCAGTCCTTGCCCTCAAGTAACTTCCAGTCTAATAGAGGAAGAAAGCATACAAAAGGAGCTGAAAAGTATGGTGTGGTGGGAGCCCAAGGGGACTTGATAGCTGTCTTCAAATATTTGAATATCTGCCACATAGAAGGGAGATTAGATCTGTTCTTCTTGGGTCCAAAGGGTATCACTTGTGACAAGTGGTGGAAGTTGAAAAGAAGAAAATGTAAGCTTGTTGTAAGGGATCCAATATATATCAGAGAAGAGACTTGAAAGGTTTTCCTGTCTTCAAAATGGGTTCTCTATCCACTATGCCACAACATGATTTAAAACTCTTGCACTCTTCATAATGTTGCTGGAGTTATGAATCATCAAGTGAATTTGCAAACTGGATTGGAAGATTGCCCAGGAATTATACTTTGTGGCTTCAGTGCTGCATGAAGAGGGCCATGGGTTATGGTAGTCCATGACTGTAGCATGCATCTCTGGTCAGTCCTGGAAGTGCTTCAGGTCTAGGTGACAAACTATGGTTCTGTTGCCTGAGTTAAACATGGAGAAGACCATCACCAGATAATAAACTATTATATTCACAACCAATGAAGGTCATTGACTAAGGTACATTGGGATAATGATCAGTATCAATAGGGAGAAATATGTTTTGAATACTTTGAAGTAATTTAGTAAGACCATCACAAGAAAATAAAGTCTAATTTTGTTACTAGGAATGGCAGAGGATTTATGTTGAAAAACATAAGAACAGAAATCAGAAAATATTTCTTGAAGACATTAGACTTAGTTGTTGTTGTCCCTTCATTTAGTTGTGTCCAACTCTTTCTGACCTAATGGACCACAGCATCCCAGGCCCTTCTATGCTCTCCTATCTTCTAAAATCTGTCCAAGTTCATGTTTGTTGCTTCCATGACACTATCTTTCCATCTCATCCTCTGCCATCCCCTTTTCCTTTGCCTTCAATCCTTCTCAACATCAGGGTATTTTCCGGTAACTTTTGTCTTCTCATTATGGGGCCATAAGTTTCAGCTTTAGTATTTGTCCTTCCAATGAGTTACTCTGAATTAATTTCTTTAAATATTGATTGATTTTCCTCAAATTGAACTGGTCCTTCTCGGCCTCTCTGCCTATGATCTGAACCAGAGATCTCCTTATTGGAAACAAATCTGTTGGTCTTTATTAGGGCCTCTAAGTCATCACCATACATGTCTTTGTCCAAATTTTTACTGGGTCTGCAGATATTTTGGGCCATGTTTTTGCCACTTCTCTATGGTTGATCATAAACATTATAAATTTCATCCTCTCCACCAACAAAACCACCGTCCATACCCTTAGTCTTGTTGAATAGTCTCTGGTCATACTGAACTTCATTGGTAGTCTGAGGATTGGGCACACTAAGAGCAATGATTTCACTGATATCTCAAATCTTGTTTCTCTGTAGTTTTGACCTCTTATCAGGAGCTGCTCTTGAAAGACTCCTATCATGTTGTCTCTCTTTACATCTATCATGGTTTTGTTTCCTCTTTCCCATTGTTCATTCCATTGGTTACAACCCTTCTACACAACCAGACTAATGTCCAATGTGAAAGTATTTGCAGATCCTATACTTGATTGCATGCTGCCATGGAGGGAGGGGGGAGGGAGGGGAGAAAATTTGAAACTCAAGGGATTGTGGAACTGAATCTTGTAAACTGAAAGTAAACAAACAAATCAATTTAAATGTTTTTTTTAAAAATATTGACTGATTTGTTCTCTTTGCTGTCCATGGGATTCTCAAAAGTCTTCTTAGAATTTATGCAATTTATGAAAATCCCTCCCACCATAATTTTGTTTTTACACTCAGCACCAATAGCATTAATTAAGCTTAAATTCATACAGTGTAATTTATGTAGTCTCTACACATTCTGTCTGGTAAGGTCATCAGCCTCTGATGGTTAATAGCCATGTGGAGATGGGAAAGTTACTTAACCTCTCTGGGTGTCAGTTTCTTCATTTTTAATATGGGGATAACAATATCTGCAGTATTTACTTCATAGGACTGTTGTAAGTCTCTAGTGAGATAATGTATGTAAAGTGGTTTGCAAATTTAAAGTGCCATACAAATGAGTTATTATTATTATATGCATTTTTGGTTTTTATACTTTGTTTAATGCCACTTTTCTCATTAACGTTTTTCTTCTGATTTTATCTATTATTCATTTACACATTCATTTATTTAATAAATACCTAATATGCCCATTGCTTGATATATTCTAGAAGCCACATAATTCAAAGAATCATAAATTTTTAGTTGGAAGGGACACCAGAGGTCATTTAGTCCAACCCTTCCATTTTATAAGTGAGAACACTGAATCCCAGAGAGGCAAAATGATTTGTTGAGATATTAGTAAAGTACTTAGCCCTGCGGTTGGCATATAGCAGGCATATGATTATTCCCTTCCCTTTTTTTATTCAAAGTTTCATAGGCAGTAAATAAAAAAGACAGTCCTGATGACTTCAAATCCAATATTCTTTCTACTATGCCATGCTGCGTCTCATTTCAATGTAATAAACATTCATTAAGTGCCTGAAACAATGTTTTTTCCTTTCCCCCATTCAACGTGTCCCAAGGTAGCACACTCCACTTTTGGACAGTCGTTTTAAAAAATATATATATTTTTAGTTTATAACATTCAATTCCACAAGTTTTTGAGTTCCAAATTTTCTCCCTTTCCGTCTCCCTCTCCTCCCCCTCTACTCCCTCACCTCCAAGGCTACATGCAATCTGATATAGGTTCTACATATGCCTTCACATTAAACATCAGCTAAATTGTAAAGAATTGCAGTCAATGGCATGATTGAGAAAGAAGAAACAAAACAAAATAAAACAAAAAAGAGAGAGAGCAAGCAGTTTGCTTCAATCTGTATTCATACTCTGTATTTCTTTCTCTGGATGTAGATACCTTTTCCATCATGTATCTTTTGGAGTTTTCTTATAATCTCGTATTGCTGAGAGGAGCCCAGTCTATCAAAGTCACAGATACAGTGTGTCTGTAATTGTGTACAATGTTCTCCTGGTTCTGCTCCCCTCACTCAGCATCAGTTTATATGTCTCTCCAGGTTATTAAGAAGTTGGCCTTTCTTTCATCATTTCTTACAGCATAATAGTATTCCATTACATTCATATACCACAACTTGTTTAGACATTCCCCAATTGATGGGGAACTCTTTGCCACCACAAAAAGAGGTGCTATAAATATTTGTGTATATACAGCTCCTCCTCCCACTTGTATGATCTCTTTGGGATACAGCCTTAGAAGTGGTATTGCTGGGTCAAAAGGTATGTACTTTTTTTTTTTTTTAAATAACCCTTTAGGCATAGTTCCAAATTGTTCTCCAGAATGGTTGGATCAGTCCACAACTCCACCAACAATGCATTCGTGTTCCAATTTTCCCACATCTTCTCCAGCATTTATCATTTTTCTGTTTTGTCATGTTAACCAATCTGACAGGTGAGATGAGGTACTTAAGAGTTGTTTGGATTTGTATTTCTCTAATCAATAGTGATTTACAGCATTTTTTCATATGATTATAGATATCATTAATTTCTTCCTCTGAAAACTGCTTGTCTATATCTTTGACCTTTTATCAATTGGGGAATGACTTGTATTCTTATAAATTTGACTTAATTCTCTGTATATTTTAGCAGAGACACTGGTTATAAAAATTCTTTCCCAATTTTCTGCTTCCCTCCTGATCTTGATTACATTGGCTTTGTTTATACAAAAGCTTTTCAGTTTAATGTAATTAAAATTATCCATTTTGCATTTTGTATTGCTCTTTATCTCTTCTTTGGTCATAAATTCTTCCCTTCTCCGTAAATTTGACAGTTAATCTATTCCTTGTTCTCCCAGATTGCTTACAGCATCAGCCTTTATATCTAAATCTAGAACCCACTTTGGCTTTGTTTTGGTATATGGTGTAAGATATTGGTATATGCCCAGATTCTGCCATACTATTTTCCATTTTTCCCAATAGTTTTTGTCAGATAGTGAGCTCTTATCCCAGTTGAATAGACTTAACTGTTTAAAATACTTTTTGTCAAACCTAGTCAAAATCTGATACTCTGCAATTCCCCTCATTAGTCAGAGTATTACTCTCTAAAGTCAGGAAGAATGCATAGAATGCCTCTTCTGCATGAAAGTTCTTCAAATATTTGAGGAGCCTGAGTCTCCCACAAATCCTTTCCCTTCAATTGCTCCTTTTATGCCATTGTTCAGGTGATGCTTCCACATTTGCAATGGAACACTCAGAGCCAGAGGGTCAAGATATGCAATATCTTTAATAAGGAAAAAAAAACATATTGAGTAGCCCCCAAGTAAAAGCATTCCATGGAAATTAGAATCACTTCATAAAAAGATAAAAAGTTAAGTAGACCTTCAAAGATATTAAAATCAGTCCAGGAGGAAGATCCCTCAAATCTAGGACCTCCTTAGAGTCCTACATCTGTCTTTCTATATCCCTTGCTCCAGTGGCCTGCATCTAAACCATAGATCAATTAATCAGGAGCCAAAGTTCACTCAAATTGCCCTGGGTCTGTTCCACAGGGTCTTAGCTCACAATACCCCTGGTTAATGTTGTGGGGGTATGAGATTTAAATTATAGTGTCTAAATTTCACTAGTGACCTAGCTCACAGAAGGCATGATCCCTAGTCCTGTCACCATCTTGGTTATCCTCTTCAGTATGCAGTTCAACTTGCCAATTGCCTTTCCTAAAATGAGTAGCCCAGAGCTGAACACAATGGTCCAGGTACAATTTGACCAAGGCAGAATAAGATGAAGCTACCACTTCCCTTTTAAAATTGTTTTAATGTTTTTCATATCCGTGTAATACTGTTGGCATGTAGTAAATCTTCTCATGATTCTTATCCTATGGTATTTGCATTTTTTTTAAAGCAACCATTCTAGATAATTTAAGCCATCATGATATAAATCTATAGTGGTTTTTTTTACTGTAATTGTCAATTAAAAATCCCATGGATGCTACTTTTCTAATGAGTTTATTAAAAGGGCATGGTGGTAGCTAATTTTTTTTCCAGTTAGAATAAAAAAAAACAACAACAACAAAGCTTAAGGCATCCTCAGAAAATGCCAGTGTCATGAAGATCTCCACATAAGTGGGGAAGCTCATACATTTTAGGGAAGTGTGGCAGCCCTGAGTATCTCTTCACCCTAATAAGATGCATCAGCATGAAGTTAGCCCAATATTCCAAGGAGAGATAGACTACCAGAGAATAGAGTTCAGGAAGGTGATGGGGAAGGAAACACCCACACCTTGCACTTCACACTTTTTTGACTTGGATTCACTTTCTTACTCTGTCTAGATTGTTAAAACTTTCCTGATCTCTACGAGATGCTAAATTTAAATTAAGGTTAAGTGGTCCCACACATTATTTTAGCCTATCCCAAAAGGTCTAAGTCAGACAGTGAGAATTTTAATATGTGGAGAGATTTTTTTCAGATGACTGAACACAACACCGTGAATTCTTATTTTGGCTGGGCAGTCTTATCAGGGGATGAGCAATAGAAGCATATTTATAGTCTGATGGCACTTTGTGCATTTACTCATTGCCAGACAAAAGTTATGTAATCACAAAATCATTGAATGTGATAGCAGGAAGGGCCCTCAGAGGCCATCCATTGTAACAAGTACTTGGGAAAACAAAGCAAAACAAAACCTCTCTACCACATGACTGATAAGGGATCTTCTAGATTTTGTTCAAAGATCTCAAGAGAAAGATAACTTATTACTTCACAAGACAGCCTCTTTCACCTTGGGGGAGCTGAAAAATTAGGAAATGCTCCTTTATAAAAATCTATATTTTCTTCTTTTCAATTTCTATCCATTGTCACAAGAGATAGATACTCTTTGGGCCCAAGAAAATCAAGTCTAATCACACTTTCATGTGGAATACCTTCAAATATTTGAAGACAGCTATCTTGTACCCTTGGAGTCTTCTAAGGACCTTCCGTAGGGCACCTTCTCCCCCCAACACTTTTCAGCTCCTTTTGCATACTACCTTCTCCCACTAAATTGTAAACTCCTTGAGGGCAGGGACTCTCTGAATCTATCTCAATCTCAATCTCTCTCTCTCTCTCTCTCTCTCTCTCTCTCTCTCTCTCTCTTTCTGTGTGTGTGTGTGTGTGTGTCTTTGTATCTGTATTCCCAGCATTTAGCACAGATCCTGGCATATAGAAGGCACTTAGAAATATGTTTTGACTGATTAATTTATCCCTACACTAAACATCCTTAGTTCTTTCTCACACACATATTAATATATATAAAACATATATAAATTTATGTATACCTGTATGTATATCTGTTTATCTGTATGTATAATAGAGAAAATAATATAATACACACAATTATATGTAACACATGTATATATATGTAGAACATACACATGTAAAGATATAGATACATTCACATATACATATATCTACAAACTATATGTGTGTGTGTATACTCTTCAAGAAATACATATAAATACACACATATAGTTGCCAAATTCAGTGGCCTTTTCACAATCTTCCTTCTCCTTCACCCGTATGCAGTCTTTGACACTGTTGATCACTTTCACTCCTTCATACTCTCTTCTGTCTAGGTTTCTGGGAAACTACTCTTTCCGGATTCTCCTTCTATTTATCTGATCACTACTTCTAGATCATGCCCTCTAATTATTCAGTATTCTTCAGGGTTTTGTCCTAAGCCTACTTCTCCCTTTATACTACTTCACTTGGTGATCTCATCAACTCCCATGGATTTAATTACCATCTTTATGCTGATGATTCTCAAATTTATCTGTCCTGTTCTATATTCTCAGCTGACCTCTAATATCTTCAGTAGTCTTTCAGATATCTTGAATTGTATGTTTAGTAGACATCTTGAACTCAATATACCCAAAATGGAATTCATCATCTTTCCCCTAAACCTTCCTCCTTCCCCCGCCCCCCCACCTTCCCTATTAATGTAGAGAGCAATAGAATCCTCTCAATGCCTCATGCTCAGGACCTAGTAGTTGCCTTGAACTATCTCTCACTCCTCCTGCCCCTCCTCTCTATATCTGAGCCAATTTCACCTTTATATCATCTCTCCAATATTCCCCCTTCTCGCTTCTGACATTGACACTGCTGTAGTACAAGCATTCATTGATTCATACCTGGACTAATGAAATAATTTATTATGTGCTATTTTCAAAAAAACAAAAGAAAAAAGTCTGCATCTTCTGCCACCAGAAAAGCAGGAAGATGAAGACAGATTTAAAACAAATGGGCTAAGACCTGGCACTTGTTAGAAGAAAAGAAATGGGGAATTCAGAAGATTTAGCAGGCCCATGGTAACATACCTTGGATTACCTTGATTCATCTGAGAAGCTTTTATTGAGTTTGAATAAATTTCTAAATTTCTGCTTATTTTAGAATATTTTAGAACAAAATAAAATTAGGTAAGTACTTCTCTTTCTGCTTTAGAATCTCTAAGTATATACAATTAACTTTGCAGTCTTCTCAAACTTGCTTTTCTTTTTTTCTTAAGTATTTTTTTGAGAGCAATGATTTATGTCCTAATTACAATTTTTATTTCCATCCTTATTTCCCTTTTTAATTTACCCATTTCTCTTTTGAATCACTCTGGAATTTCTAGTTGTTGATCCATTATTTTAGGGAAACCCATATATTTTGTTGTCTTACTATTTTGGAGCTATTCTCTCAACTTCTACTTGAATGTACAGGTTGGGCCCACAGAATATGACTAGCTCTTTGTATGAGTAGACCCTGGGAGGCTGAGGGGTTGTTCTAAATATGCACCTCATGAGCCTCCATGACTATGCTTACACCACTGATTATCAGGTTATATAAATTAATCATCCTGTCTTAACTAGCTTTTAGAAATAGGTGTTTTCTAAGGTGATAAAATAGAACAGTTGGTTAAAAAAAGGGGAAAAGGTTCCCATAAGAAAAAAATTATGATATGCTCTCCCCTGAGTATATACAGAGTCCAAAAAAGTAGGCTTAAGATTACAACATTATGTGGCAGATGAGTGAACTGACTGTTCCTGATTATAGGAGGGATATCCTTTTTTTCCCCTCATTCATGCTGCAGTGCTTTTGTTTTTGCTTTTCTTGTTGTTCTTGGTTCACATGTTTTGCTAGGTTCCTTGTAAAGGGCTACAATTGCCTTTCCTCAGTACATTTAGATTGTCCTTGATTCCTTAAACTATCAGTGCTATCAGTCCCTGGGATGTTGCCAGGATGCCCCAGAAAACTCCAGATTTTTTGACTGAATATCTCACAAAATTGGAGTGTATATTTATAGGGAGGAGGAAGGAGAGTCTCTATTCCCTCCCCCACCCCAAGAAATTCCTCCTGAAGGAACATGGGTACAAGTGCTTTCTCTTCTAAGCTACCAGATAGCTAAAGGCCTAGATTCCATGCTGGATTTTTTTTTTTCTCTTTCTGTTCATCTTTACTGTCAAATGAACTCTGACTTAATGCAGGGAGCAAGGCAAACTTACACAGCCTCATTTGCCCCAATTTATCTTTCCACTTCTTTACAAGTTGTCCCTGGGCCTGGTGGGAGTTGCTCCCGAGCCCTAATGTCTCTGAGACAAGAGTTTGTAGAGGAAATATTCCTGTTTGGACGGAGGTAACAAAGTGAGAAAAATATCTCTGTGCATGTGTTTGAAAACTTTAGGAAAACACTTCTAAATGATCATTCTCAAAATAGAGTCCAGGTGGTTGCTGGTATTTCCCACTCCCCCCCGCCCCCACCCAGCTTCCAGTTGCATGGAGTGATCAATTGTAATGGAAGGCCTTTGGTGCGCTTATTTGTGGGCATGAACAGTAGCTGGCTGCGCTGCCCCAGCTTGTGTTTGTGTAATGCTCTGCCCAGATCTCCACGAGCTGAAGAGTCATCCTTCTGGAATGAATTGGCCCTTTTATGGGCAGGCTGCAAGTTTTCTGCACACTCGTGCCTGGGGCATGACCCCTGGCCTATCTCTTGGGAACTCTGACCAAGACGGTGACCTTGGCTTTGATTTTCATAGTTTTAAAGATGGTTCCAGCTTTGCGGAACATTCAATTTGGGATTAGTTTGTGCAGAGTTGTACCAAAGGGAGTGAGCCTAGCTTTAGAGTGGGAAGAACCCTTCGGAGATGCATCAAGTCCTTCCAGGAACACATTAGGTGTTTCATAAAAGCATGTTGATTGATTTCTACGGATGAAGAAACTAAGCTCAGAGAGTTTGTTTAGCTGTTTGTCCAAATTCTTTCAGAGCTCGGCTTTGAACCCAGATCCTCTGACTGCAAATCAGCCGTCTTTCTGCTGCTACGCCTCATTATTTAAGCTTTCATCCACTTGGTCCTGATACTTTAAAAAAGGAGCTTCAGAGCTGTTAAGTCTATAGACATTAATTAAGAGTTGAGGAGTAACCCTGTCTTGGGAAGTGGGAATGATTGTAACAATCCAGTTCAGGCTCCTTCTGTGTGAAAGTCACTGTTCTGGACTCTGGGCATAAAAGGACAGTCCTTATGATTTCTTTTCCGTGTTTGTCTTCTCATGCTTCTTGTGTTGGAGTGTCAAACTTTCTTTTCAGTTCTGGTTTTTTCAGCAGGAATGTTTGAAAGTCCTCCACCTCATTGAATGACCATATTTTCCCCTGGAATACTATGCTCAATTTTGCTGGGTAGGTGATTCTTGGTTTTAATCCAAGCTCCCTTGATCTC
>JAQQSV010014581.1:0-12257 GCA_028646515.1 Pseudochirops corinnae
TTCCAGCACTATCTTTTGTAACTGGCCTCTTCTCCATGATGAGTCATGGGGAAGACCGCGCTCTTCTCCCGGGAAAGAGAATAAAGTCCTGTTCTTATCCTAAGAGATCTCTGTGTTTATTTCTTTTCACTAAATTAAGGATGAAGGATATTTTTCATCCCAAATATACATCTCTCAACAAGCATGCCTACAGACCTCACCTGTGAGCCGGCCTAGGCTGGGGACAGTTTCTTGGCAAAAGAAGACCTAGAAAGCTTGGGAGTCAAAAGCTATTCTTAGTCCACATATTTAGCCTCTTCCCTTTATATGATTGAACTTCCCCTTCCCCCTTTCTCCAGTCCTCTTTCTCACTTGTTGCTTTGCTAAAATTCCAATTACTTTCCATCTGCTGGGGTCATTTTCATCTCTCTCCCTCTTCCTCCCTCTCTCTCCTCCTCTTTTCTGTCTCTCTCTGTCTCCCTCTTTCTGTGTGTCTCTGTGTGTCTCTCCTCTCCTCTCCCCTCCCCTCCCTTCCTCTCCTCTCTTAATAGAATCAGTTCTCTCCACAGGCAAACTAGATACCTGCCTGCCTCATGAGCTTTTTTGGACCATTCCCCTGCTCTGTGAGAGGAAACAGTTTCCTTATTGCTGAAATTCCACCATGAAAATGTTCCCTCATCTCCCCCTCACATAACAACTTTCCCTCCTCAGACTTCACGTATCACTTTGCTTAATCATTCAATCAGTAAATATGAAATAGGCACTAAATCTGTGGCGAGTGCACCGCTTGGAAATAGAAATCTGTACAAGCAATGAAACAATCTCTGTTCTTAAGAAATTTCCGTTCTAAGCACGTCACAAGCAGTGCATGTATAAATAGAAAACACGTAAACATACTCCAAGTACCAACAGGACCTGGATCTCACTGGTTTGTGGAGAGGAGCAATCCAGCCGTGTCACTGTACTGGAAGAGCAAAGGCTGAGCAGGATCCGAATGAGAAGGGGATTGTTTGTCATCCAGCCTCCGAAGAATTCGAAACTTCAGCAAGGGAGGGGGAGGGGCAGAGTCTAAGCCACAGCGGGGGTCTCCTGGGTCCTGGGGGTACTGGGAAGGACTCAAGAAAGAGGCACTTAATGTTCTTGCAACATGACTAACCCTCATATCAACCTCAAGCTGGGGAATGGGGCTACATAGTCTCTGAGGGGTCTTTCAGTGATGGTCCTAAGTCAACAAACCTGGGTCCAAATCAGTTTTGATTTCATAAAGGCATTCTAATCAAACATCTACACAACCATCTACCCTTCTGGTAGTAGTTAATGGACTCTGAATAATTTACATATATTATGTATCTATTCAGAGTCCTTTTTGAGATTTCTTTCATCTCTTATTGCATTTTCTGCAGTTTTCCTGATTACCCCCTCCCAACCATATAGAGGGTGTCCCAAAATTCTTAATGTAATAGTTAACTTTAATACCTTAATACTGCACTAAGACTTTTGAGACATTTATTTATGTACATACACACACACAATGTGTATCTTACCAATCATACATAACAAGTAGAAGTCAGTGGCCTCCTCAGTAGATCTCCCTCTCCAAATCTAACAAATTGAAGTCAGTTCACCATTACCTCTCCTGGCCCCTGAGAAAACATCGAATTGATTCTGCCTCTGACACCCAAATCTGAGGGCCGATGGCACTCAAGAATGGACAGGATATCTCATCGCCTAATATTGCAGTGATGAGAGACTCTTAAGTCCCCCTGTGGAAGAGTCCACCATTCCTAAAGTCTCTTTCAGGAATTAATAGCACTGTGAGAACAGGTCAGAGACCAGGACAGATTGCTCACCATGAACCCCAGGCCTGATTACCTTGAATTGCTGCTGGCTGCTGGGAGGTTTGTGCTAGATAATTAAGGCTTCAAGTAGTTATATGCACTCAAGTATTTCCCTCCCCCTTCCCCAATCCACACCCCTACTTCCTACCTGTCTGCTCCAGCTTCCCTGCCAACTCAATGCCTGGTCAATCCCTCATATTCTGGTGGGTGGAAGACAGGCTCTTCCCCAAGCAGTTGCAATCCCATTCCAACCTAAATCCTCAGAGTGCGAGCCCAAACTCGTGAGTACAAACTTAAAAAAGACAATTCACTTTTCCCCAAAATATTATTATTGTTTTGTTGAGAACTTTCTGCCCCTTTTGTGTAGATGTTTGATTAGAATGCCTTTATGAAATCAAAACTGATTTGGACCCAGGTTTGTTGACTTAGGACCATCATTGAAAGGCACTTCAGAGACCATCTAGCCTCATTCCCCCGTTTTACAAATGAGGAAAATGGAAGAATGAATTTAGGATTAGGGTAAAATGAATCGCCCAAGGTCACATAGGTAGTAAGTGGCCAAACAGGGTCTGAAGGCAAGGCCTCTGACTCTACCCTCTGTACTCTCTCCACCATAACATGAACATAGCTTTGTCGCAACTACATCTCAACAGCTAGCCTGTACAACTAGAGAGAGAAAAACTCCAAAGGAGGGTAAAGGGTAGATTTCAGATTTAAAAAAACAGATAATCAATCCATCAAGAAGTATTTATTAAAAGCTTACATTGTACCAGACGCTAAGGTGCTAACAGCTGGGCATACAAAAGGGACAGCTAGGTGGTGCTGTAGTGGATGGAGTGCCAAGCCTGAAATCAAGAAGACTCATCTCCTTAAGTTTAAATCTGACTTCAGACATTAGCTGAGTGACCCTGAGTAAGTCACTTCACCCTGTTTGCCTCAGTTTCCTCATCTGAAAAACGAGCTGGAGAAGGAAATGGCCAACCAATCCAGGATCTCTGCCAAGAAAACTTCAAATAGAATCACTCATGAAGAGTCAGAAACTACTACATACGCTAAGAAAAAGCAAAACCCATTCTTTCCCTTCAAGAACTTACATTCTAACAGATAAACTGGGGGAAGCAAATAGAGGCCAACTGAGCTCATAAAATCCTCAAGGAATTCATTCCTAATGGGAGAGCATGCCTCTGACTAGTTACTACTCTATAAATTCCACATAAAAAGGGGAGGAGAGAACCAGAACTTACTATTACAAAGGTATTAGACTTCAGGACAACCAATTTTAAGGAATTAAGAAATGTAATCAGCCTAGTACACTAAGAGAAAATATGAAAACTCCAGAGTGTGGAGGGAAGCTGGAGTATCCTAAGGGATATCCTAATTAAAGCACAGTCAATTACAATTCTTCTGAAAAAGGGAAATGAAAGGACTGAGAAACATCTGTTGTGGATTCATGAAGGACTGATGAAGGATGCACAGTATGAGGTGAAAAAAAATCAAACTTCAGAGGCACAAAAGGAGAAGTTTGGGAACTTTGCTGGGGGAGACTGGTGGCTGCTGGGTATGGGTAGCTTCAGGCTGAATTGTTCAAGACTGTTTTAGCCAACGGGATGAATGAGAACAAGAAGACTTTGTTTTTGAATAATATAATGGGATCATAGAATTATAGATCTAGAACTTGAAGGTTCCTCAGAAACCATCAAGTCCAACCCTCTCATTTTATAATTGGGGAAACCTAATTCCAAAGAGGTCAAGAGACGTGCTCACATAGTCAGGATATGTATGAAATGGGATGTGAAGCCAGGTCCTCTGACTCCAGAAGGAAGGTGAATCTACTAGAAAGGAAGCAGAAAGATGCAATGTAACATCTAACACCAAAAGCATTTATTAAGCACCTACTGTTTACCAAGTATTTTACAATGGAGACAGAAACAGAATGCAGTCCTTGCCCTCAAGAAGTTGACATTCTGCAGGGGGTGATAAGACATTCATACAGATATACATATACGATAATTTAAGAAAAGACCATTTTAAAATTATTTCACATTTAGTTTTAAGTTTTGCATAGCACTTTACATGTATTATGTAATTTAAACATCACCGAAACATTGGGAGGTAGGTACTATTAATTATCTCCATTTTACAGATGAGGATACTGAGACTCATAAAGTTTAAGTCATTTGCTCAGAATCCTTTAAATAGTAAGTTTTCAAGGCTGAATTTGAACAAGGGTCCCACTAACTTTAAGTCTGATAATTTAACCATTGTGCTTAGAACTATTGGGGGACCAAGAAAGGCCTCATGGAGGTGAGGGCACATAAGTTGGACAGTGAAATAAAGTTGATCATAAAGGTAGGGAACATTGGTTTCAGCCTATATTCCCTACGTATGTATTCCCCTGTCCTTTGTGTTCTCTCTATGGTTGCTCTTCCCATCTCCTGCCATGGTAACCTGTGGTGGAATAAATCCCATGGACATGTGGGGAGGGAAATTTGCTTTGCTGTTTGATTAAATGTTTCTTTTCTTTGTCTTCTGATTGGCTGGATAGGAAAAGGGAAAAAAAATTGGTGGAGGCTCCTGATCTTTGGTTTTAAATGAGGACACAACCACAGAGTTCCTTGAAGAGGGAGAGGGTTATTTTCTCTGGGGTCCCACATAGAGGGTACCCAGAGGCTACAGCGATAATGGTAAATCACATTTCTATGGCACTTCAGGGTTAACAAAGAACTTTATCTACACCAATACACTGATATACTGATATAGGTTGTGCAAATATTTTATACATGGGGAAATTATTCTTCACAGAGTTACAATGACCCATCCACACTCAGGAGAAAGAATCAGTGTTAGAAATCCTGGGATTTAGAACTAGAAGGGAGAGTGGAGATCTAATCCAGGTCCCTGATTTTACAGAACAGAAAGATGAGGCCAAGAAAGCTCAGCTATCTTGATAAGGGTTTGTTGGGGTTCAGTCATTTCAGTCATGTCAGATTCTCCATGACTCCATTTGGGAATTTTCTTAGCAGTGATATTGCAGTGGTTTGCCATTTCCTTCTCCAACTCATTTGACAGAGGAGGAAGCTGAGGCAAACTGGGTGAAGTGACTTGCCCAGAATCATACAGCTAGTAAATATCTGAGGCCAAATTTGAACTCAGGAAGATGTCTTCCCAACTCCAGACCCAGCCCTCTGTGCACTATGGCACCACCTAGCTGCCCCTTGCTCAGGGTAACACATTCAAAAAATAGCCATGGTGAGATTCAAAATCAAGTTCTTTGGTTGATAATCCAACAATGCATTGACTCTAGAAATGATAGTCACAGTTTCTGTGACTACTAATCAAAACATTTATTGAGTACCTACTCTGTGCCAGGCGCTGTGGTCCATGCTGTAGAAATGAAGAAAGAAGTTAACTCAGTCCTGCCCTCCAAGACTTTATGTTCCTTTGGGGGATAAAACATCTGTACAGCGTGCTAAAATGTAAAGAGGATAGACACCTTAATTCTGCGGAGCTGGAATCAAATCCACACTTATGCAGTGTGACCCTGGCCTCAGTTTCCTCATCTATAAAATCAAAGAGATGGTTTAGATGGTCTGTAAAGTCCCTTGCACTTCTCCATCTATGATACTATACCTTGTTTGTTACTAGGAATTTTCTGCTCTTAATGTATGTCTTAGAGAACCCCTATGTTTTTCTTTGATCTGCTCACTTTTCCTGGACAAAATGATCAGGCCTCCACCCAAGCCTGCTTATGTCTCTCCCACCTCCTGCAGCTGCTCCCTGAAAATGTTAGCTGTGACACCCATACCCTAGAGAAAAAGTCATTTAATAAGGAGCTGGCAAGCCTGGAAAATGCCAGTTTCCAAAAGAAAAGCCATTTATCCCAGGGAGTTAAGGGAATTTATATTCAACATTATGAGCCAATTTGCAATTGTTTTGGCAAATGATCTACAATTGGGGTGAATTTGGGTGATTAAAAAAGCAAAGAAAACAGAACTTATTTTTTCCTGGAGCTGGAATCTTGGATATGTAATCCTGTTTCTCTAGTGAAAACAGTTAGGGTTTCAGGGTTCAAGTCAAATGGGAGCCTGCACCACAGAGCTTCTCTTATGTCATCTAGCCCAGACTGTCCTAAACAAAAACCCCCTCTGGGAGTCAGAAAGACCTGAGTTTGAATCCTGCCTTCAGCGCCTACTGGCTGTGTGACCATCAGCAAATCATTTAACCTCTCTCTGCCTTCCCTCCTTCTTCTGTAAAATGGGGATAGCAAGAGTGTCTACTTCTCAAAATTGGAAGGATCAAATGAGATGATGATAAATGCAGAGTGCTTTGCAATCTCCAAAATACTATGCAAACATCTTATTTGCACCAGGCATCCAGTCATTGTCAAAAGACTTGTGGTGAAGAGAAAGTCAATACCTCCCCGTTTGGGGACAGTGCTAATTGTTAGTGAGTCTCTTTCTATGAGTCCTTGTTCAGTCATTTTTCAGTCACATCTGACTCTCTGTGACCCCATTGGCGATTTTTCTTTGCAGAGATACTGGAGTGTTTGCCATTTCCTTTTTCAGCTCATTTTCCAGATAAGGAAACTGAGGCAAACAGGGTTAAGTGACTTGCCCAGGGTCACACAGCTAGTAAGTGTCTGAGGCCACATTTGAACTCAGGAAGATGAGTCTTCTTGACTCCAGGACTTCCACTGTATGCATTATGGCGCCACCTAGTTGACCCTGCGTCCTCCTAATGTCTTCCAATTGTTTTCAGTATCATAGATTTAGTGCTGGGTGGGGTTTCGGAAGGGTTCTAAACCAAGGTTCTGTGTGTGTGTGTGTGTCCTGAACCCTTTCAGCAAGGTGGTGAACCATAGGATCATGGAGAGCTGGAAGAGTCATTGGTCTTCTTTATTTGACAGATGAAGAAACTGGTCTGGGCAAGTGTAGTAACTTGCCTAAGGTCACACAGCTGGCAAAGAGAGGCAAGATTTCGACCCAAGTCCTTAATCTAGCCCTCTTTCCACTGTGCCCACTCATGGCCTGGTCTCCAGTCTTCATCATCCTGCTTGTCTTTCTCTAGGTAGACTCCAGTGTGCCAATGTGTTCTGTAGCTCACAGTTCTTTAGATTTTCATCAGCAAACTAGATAATGCGAGAATTATCATTATCATGCCCATTTTACACATGAGAGAATTGAGGTCCAAAGAGATTGAGTGATTTCTCCATAACCTCACAATCAGTACATGTCAAAGCTGGGATTGAACTCAAATTTCCCTACTCCAAATCTAGGGTTCCTTTACCCATACTGTATTCCTTGAACCTATTAGCAAGCACCACAAACTCTTTTTGAAATAAGAATATAAGAAAAACAAATCAGCAAATGTTTATTGAACAATTCTATAGGCAAGGTAACATATGCACATATATGTCTATCTATCTATATACACGCATACATACATACATACATGACAAAAATACATTGTTTGGGCCCCATATGTCAGAAAAGCCTGTTTAGAAGAGATCAAATAGGGACCAGAGCTAACAATGATACCTGTGTCTGGGAAGGGAGGAAAAGTCCAGACAAGTAGCCACCAGGCCCTTTGAACGTCCTTGCCCCTTTCCAATGTAGCCCCATTCCCTAAAAATCTCAACCAACTCTTTGGCCTCAAGGGAATTTGCATAGTCTCCTGGATTCAGCAAATTCAATTCATCCTGACAGACATTTATTAAGCACCTACTGTATATTAAACACTTGGGAATACAAAGACAAAAACAAAATAAACGTTATCCAGAAGAAATTTGCATTTTACTGAAAGCATGTAATGCTTATACAGATCAGTAAATTTTGAAAAGTATGAAAAAAGTAATTTCAAGGGTGAGAAGAACTAAGGCCTGGGAGTGATCAGGAAAGGCTTCCTGGAAGAAGAGGCACTTTAGCTGTACTTTGAAAGAAGCTAGGGATCCTCCAAATGGCAGTGAGGAGGAAGTACATTTCAGGCATAGAGGACCAACTGTTCTAAATCACCAGTAAGGACTGGTGGATGGAACAGTATCTATGAGCAACAGTCACGAGCCAGTATAAGTACAAAGGAGTCTGTGTGGAGGGGCGGAGATACAAAAAAAGGGTTGGAAAGGTAGATGGGGACCAGGTTGGGCAGGGCTTTGAATGCTAAGGTGCCAAATCTGTACTTTGTCCTAAGAGTAAATTTTTGAAAAGGGGAGTGATCAGATCTATGTTTTAGGAATGCAAATTTGGCAACAATGCAACAAATTAGAAAGGGGAGAAAACTGAGGCCTGTCTAATGAGGAAGAGACTTTAATAACCCAGGTAAGATGAGAGACCACTCAGGCTGGAGGCAGAAATGTGGGATCTGGAGTCAGAAGACCAGAGCTGGAATCTTTGCTCTGACACAACTTGTCTCAACCTGGTAAGTTGTCAAACCTCTATGCCTCAGTTTCCTTGATCCAGATGACCGGACTTAATTAACTCTATGGTCCCTTCCAGTTCTGAATCCTGAACCTATAGTTCTACAAGATCGGGCAGCTATATGGTACAGTGAATAGAGTACGCACCCTGGAGTTAGAAGGACCTGAGTTCAAATCTAGTGTTAGAGACTTATTAGCTGTGTGACTCTGGTAAAGTCACTTGACTCTGTTTGCCTAAGTTCGTCATCTGTTAAATGAGCTGGAGAAGGAAATGGCAAACCACTCCAGTGTCTTTGCCAAGAAAATGGGGTCACAAAGAGTGAAACACGACAACAACAACAACAGTCTATCTACAATAGTCTATCTAGACTAACCTAAGATGCAGGCCATGTGAGTGGAGAGAAGTTTTGTGAAGGTATAAACAAGGCAAGATGAAAATGACTCAACCAGTCTTCGCACTCTTCAAGCAGCAGCCTTCTTCAGAGGCTGGCTTCACTCACTGGTCAGAGCAAGAAGGATCCCACCTTCGTCTTGGTGGCGAGGCAATCCTCAGAAGGGATTTCATCTTAGCCTCCCTTGGCTTGGAACGACAGCTCTTCACTCTGCCTTGGTTCGCACTGAACAGCGAGGGCTCGCCCCTGCTAGCTACTTAAAAACTAATATTGGGTTTTCAAAAAACGGCTCTTTAATGATCCTTAACAGCCCTCCAGAAAAATCTCATTAGCAGTCACCGAAGCACTCGGGGCCATGAAGAATAAGGCTTGCATGCATGGGAGGAGGCCATTAACTTCCGCTTGTCTCTGACTGAAATAGGACCATGTGCCGTGGGGATGGACTTTGCCAATTCTCCCTCCATTAGACTTTCTGGAGCCATCCCTTCCTTGACACTTCCTCCTTCCCACAGTCATCACCCTAAAGGAAGAACTCAAAACCCAGCCTTGGAAGTGCTGCAAAGGCATGTCCCCCAGGTCTGAATGTTTTCTGGAACAGCAGTGATGAAAGGTGTGTTTGGGAAGGGAGAATGCAGCTCATCGTTGCTTGGGGGCAGCAAATTTATAGAATAACTTTTAGAGGGCTGAGTGGGCATTCTAGAACCCTAACCTAGGTGATTTCCTTAGTGTTCTGAAAATGGTTTGCTTTGAGGATATAGATTCACAATTATCTTCTTCATATCTCTTCTTTAATAGTGAAGAAGACCTAAATACATATCCTTTCTCTACAGAGGTAAAATTGCAGATTGCATTTCATAAAACCACAGAATTTGAGTTGAATGGAAACTTGGTAGTCATCTAGTCCAATCCAAACCCCACTGCACCATATAAAATAATTATCCAACTTATGTTGTCCAGTGGGACAGTTAGGTGGTACAGTGGCTAGAGTGCTGGGCCTGGAGTCAGGAAGATTCATCTTCCTGAGTTCAAATCTGGCCTCAAAGACTCCCTACTTGTGTGACCTTGGCCAAGTCACTTAACCCTGTTTGCCTCAGTTTCCTCATCTATAAAATGAACTGCAGAAGGAAATGGCAAACCACTCCAGTATCTCTGCCAAGAAAACTCCAAATGAGATCACAGATAGTTGTACAGAGCCAAAGCAAATGAATAGCAAATACTGTCCAGTGAGGGGGAAACCATTATCCCCTTAGGCAGCCCATTTCACTTTTGGACAGCTTCAGTTATTTTTTTCCCCCCTCTATTCGCCCTACAACTAATGAGGCCTAAATTCACCTTTATGTCTTTTACCCATTGGATCTATGATTTCATAAAGTCTAATTCTTCTTCCAAGGGAGACCCTTAAAATATTTGAAGATAACACCCTTGACCCCCCCCATTCCATTCAGTCTTTTCCTGGTTAAACATCCTCAGTTCTTTGATTCCTTACTAGTTTGGCATTATGGCAGATAGTCTCCAAACTGGTCTCCCCAGGCTCTGGTCTCTATCCTACACAAAGCTGATGAAATACTCTTCCTCAAATATACTTTCCTTAGAAATAGCTCCATGGTCAAGTCCATTGATGCAGTCATCATAGTGACAGAGAAAATTCACATGGATGGTCCAATGGGGGAAAATGCACACCCTGACAGTTGTGGGCAAACACAGAATTCCCAAAGGCCGTGGCCTCAAACAACACTGAAGCAGGATCCCTGCTTTACTAGAGCAAGTGCCTACTGTGAGTCAGACTCTGTGCTAGGTGCAAAATTAAAAACGAGGCCCTTCTTGCCACAGATATCTGACATTCTGTAAGGGCAGACACAATGTACCTTGGATGATGGATCTCAAGTTAGAAGGGCCATGAGGCTAAGTCTAACACCCTCATTTTACAGATGGAAAGAGTCTGAGAGACATAAAATTACTTGCCCGTAGTTACACAATAACTATTTTGTACAGACATCATCAGCCGCAACAACTACATGTATATAGAGATTGAATACGTGTAAAGTACTTTACAAATATTATCTCCTCACAACAACCCTGGGAGGTAGGTGTTATTACCTACACTTTGCAGAGGAGGAAGCGAAGGCACAGAGGTTACATGACTTGTCCAGGGTCACACCAAGGCCAGATTTGAACTCAAGTAGTTTTGACTCCAGGTCCAGCATTCTAGCCACTGTGCCTTGTACTGTGTGCATAGCACTGGGCTAGGTACTAGGAGAAATGCAAAGCTTAAAAATAAGGTACAATGGACCCAAGGGCTCCAGCTCATACTAGGCGCCAAGTGCAGATTGTCAAATTTGCAATGTGAGAAATCAGCAAAGTTACAAACTAAGGCTTGATTTATTGTTTTGTTGATTTTCTAGACTTAAACTATTGGGAGAAATGTTAATAATGTAACTTAAATTCAAAAGCATATCATGAATAAAATTTTTTTCCCAGAGAAATGGTTGTTAAATATTTACCAGTACACTCTACAACCCTTTCCCTCATGGATGCTATATTCTGGCCAACAGAGATAATTATAACATACAAAAAGACATTCATCTACAATCATTTACTCTGTTCTAGGCACCATAATGGGTTCTGGAATACCAAGACAAAAATGAAACAATCCCTGTCCTCAAGGGAAGCTGTGAACGGAGGCTATGTGTGTGTGTGTGTGTGTGTGTGTGTGTGTGTGTGCGTTACTATATACAGGATAAATATAAGCTATTTTGAGGAGGAAGCAGTAAGACCTGGGAGGATCAAGAAAGGCTTCATGAAGTAGGTGGGAACTTTAACTGAGCTTTATTTAAGTCCATCAGAGGAGGGTTGGATCAAATGCTATGTAAGGTTTAGGGCAGGAAGACTATAGGGGGTCAGTTTTCCCTTGGGGTGTCCAGGAGCACTTCTTTTTATTTCTGCTTTTCAGTTTTTGTCCCCATGCTCTTCCCTCTCCTCTCATAAAATGGTCTCCTGCTAATAGGAGATGGAAGTAGGAAGATGAGGATTATATCTTCTATGAATCATTTAGGCAAAGTGATGGGTAGTTCCAAAGGTGAAGATTTCCAGTAGGAAGGACATTGCCTTCAGATTCCCATAGTTCAGGAACTAGGAAATACCCAGAGAAGAGCTGAAACTATTATGGAGGACACCTAGCGAGAGAAACAACTTCTCAAGGAACTGGAATCCAACTCACTGAGTGCACTATTGATTAAGCCTGAGTTATTACGGAGCCAAGATCGCGGCGTAGCAGCAGCAATATATCGCAGCTCTCACATAGCCACCCCAAAATACCCATGGAATAGGACTCTCGACCAACCTAGAACTTCAAATCGCACACAAAGATACTTCCCACTAAAGTCAGCTCGGCTACAAGGAACCATATCAGCACTGCGAACCGAAACCAGCCTGGCCTGAAGCCACGGCTGTGCCCCAGGGGCGGCGGGGCGGGAATTGCAGAGAAAGCTCTCAGGTGAGCACGGATTAGCACCAGCTGCGAGGAGGGGGGATTGTGAAAGAGGGAGATAAGCCTACAGCCGAAAGGTCTCTAGAGCGGAAAAGCGAAAGGCGGAGGTTTTGCACCCGCCTCCGCATTGTAGCTTCCCCCCCTCGGCC
>JAQQSV010014582.1:0-12257 GCA_028646515.1 Pseudochirops corinnae
CTAAGGACAACCACCCAAGACTGCAATCCTGTTCTAGGCAGCTCAAGGCAAGAGCACTTAGCCTCTGCATGATCACTTGGCCCCCCTGCAAGCTGTAGGCTGTGAGCTCTGAAGCAGCCATGTGGAGGCAGCTGCAGGGCCACTGCTTCAGACTGCTTCTAGCTGTGGAGGCAGTTAGCCGGACCCTCTCCCCCAAATTTAGCCGAGCTCCACTGACCTTTTCCCTTTGTCCTTGGCTCTTATGGCTTGGTAATTCTGTAAACTGCTACAACTGCCAGTGATCCACTCTCCTGAAAGCTCCATCCGGGGCTTCTCCTGGATGGCCTTGGGCTAAAACCACATGAGGCTGGGCTCTGCTCCCAGCTCTCTCTGCCATGAGCCCTTTCTGTTCTTCTGCCAGGCTGCCTTCAGCAGAAGTTTTGTTTTTCTGTCATTTTATGAGTTCTGGAGCTCTAAAATTTGTTTAGAGTCATATTTTATAGTTATTTGAGGTGGTTATGGGGGGAGCCATGGAGTTCTGTTTCTATGCTGCCATCTTGACTCTGCCCCAGAAGAATACTTTTAAAGGCATAAAATGTAATACTTCAGATTACAAAGGAAATCAATTACATCAAATACATTGAAACACTGTTATCAAAATGTAAAAAACAAAAACCCACTGGTCACAGGTCAAGGACCTTACTGTAGTATATGTACATGAAGCTCATGCTTATCTGTTACAACTTTTCATCCCAAACAACCTTTTAATTATTTTTATGTATTCTGTCTATTCTTATATACTTATATATTGTCTCTCCTGATAGAATATATCTCTTCCTACCTTTTCAGTCTTCTTTATTTACTCCTGGCTATGATGCTTCAATCCAGTGACACTGGCCTCTTGGTTATTTCACAAACAAGCCTTGACTTGGGCATTTCTTGACTCTGGGCATTTTCTCTGAAATGCTTTCCCTCCTCATCCCTGCCTACTGACCTCCCTGGATTCCATTAAGTCCCAGCTAAAATTTCACCTCTTATAGGAAGCCTTCCACAACCTCTCTTAACTCTAGGACCTTCCCACTGTTAATTATTTCCTATTTACAAAGAAAGGCAAAAAAAAAAAACAAAAACATTGCCCCTGCCCTCAAGAAGCTCAAATCCTAACAGTGGAGACAACATGAAAACAACTTTGTGTACAAGAGATACACAGTGTAAATGGGAAGTGAGCTCACAGATTAAGGGGGAAGGGGAGACCAGGATAGACCTAATTTATTGTTCTGTAACCCTATAAAAAAAGGAAATGAAGTTAGTCAGGCAGGTCTTATTCTTAAGGAACCCATACTACCTTTTCCTTTTCTAAGAGTTCACAAACTCCCTTTTGATAAACTGCGTTTATGCTTCTCCAGAAATTTATCCCTCCATTTCACACGTCTCCAGTAGCTCCCTCATATCCTGAAGACACACCTGGGAGAGGCAATACATCTCCAAATTATTTAGGCAAGGTTGAAGTATAGCTGTTGTTGTCCCTGACAGGAGGAAATCACTTTTCACCAAGATACTCCTCTTTTTCCAGAGGTCGAGAATGCAGGCCCTTATTACTGAAGCCATCTAGGTGGAGGTAGCACAGTGGATAGAGTTAGATCTGGAGTCAGTAAGACCTGAATTCAAATCCTGTCTTAATCACTTACTAGCAGTGTGACCTTGGTCAAGTCACTTAATTGCTGCTTGCCTCAGTTTACTAATTTGTAAAATGGAAATTATAATAGCACCCACCTTACAGTATTGTTGGGGGAACAAATGAAACATTTGTAAAGTGTTTAGCACAGAGCCCAGCACACAGTAAGTGCTGTATAAATGTTAGCTTTATTATTTTCTTTTATTCCTTCCCTCTGTCTCCCAGGGTTGTTGTGAGGATAAAATGAGATAATATTTTTTAAAGTGTTTGCAAATATTAAAACACTATATAAATGCTAACTCTCCTCCTAATTCCTTCTTCTTGATCTTCTTATTTTCTTCCCCCTCCTCCACCTCTTTTCTCCTTCTCCTTTACATCTTCTTACTTCTGTTCCTCCCTTTATGAGTCATGAGAAGCTTACTTCTCCAACAGTGCCGTGTAGGAAGAGCCTTCTACCTAATTCAGTCTAATCCTACTGAAAAAGCATTTATTAAACACCTACTGTGTGCAAGCCATTGGGCTAGGCTTTGGGGTGTGAAAGCAAAACCAAAAAGAAGCTACAGTGGTGGGATTTTAGACACTTGACAAACAGGCAATAGAAGGAAACACTTTGGAGTAAGAACCTTTTGGGCACATAAGGGCCTGATCAAAAAACTTGCATTGTGAATCTGCGATCTGCAAACCAGTCTTTATGGAATACTCATTGTGTCCCCAACCCAGTGCTAGGACCAGCAGGGTATGGAAAGATATAATAATAACTCATGTTATGCAGCTTGTCTCAATTGAGCCTAACAACCCCTCCAGGGGGTAGGGCTACCGTGTATTACTCCCATTAACTTCAATTCAATAGACACTTATTCATTAAGCACCTAATATATAAAGAGCATATCCTAGGATGGTGGAAATATAAAGTCTAGACATTATCCAGATAATACCCTCATGGAACTAGCAGAGAGATAATGTACACAGACAAATAACAGTCATGTGTGATAAATACATAAAAATGTGCACACCCAAGCGTTTTGTGATGCACAAAGGAGGAAGATGTGGTGCCATTTGGGGGCTCAATTTGGAAGGATTCTTAGGAGTTCATATGAGGACACAGACTGAGAGTCGAGGTGATGTGATCAAGGTCACACAGATCATGAGTGGCTAAGCCAAGACCTGAGCTCAGGTTGACTCACTCCAAGCCCAGTGCTCTTTCTGATAATAATGATAGCTAGGCGGCACAATGAATAGAGCGAAGGACTAGGAATCAGGATTATTATTATTTTTATAAACAATAAATCATATTTATATTATATTATTATAAATTAAATATTATTGTAAGTAACAAATACATATTTTAAGTAATAATACAGTGCTTTAAAGTTTGCAAAGCACCTTACTAGCATCATCTCTTTTGATCTTTACAATAGCCTTGAGAATCAAATGCTACTATTATTCCCATTTTACAGATGGTGAAATGAAGATAGATTTAGTCTGACTTGCCAAGGATCACAAAGTTAGTGAGAGGCTGAGGCTGGATTTGAATTCATGTCTTTCTGATTCTAGGTCTAGTGCTCTATCCATTGAGCCACCCAGCTGACTTTTTTCTTTTTTTAATTTTAATTTTTTAAATTTATGGAATAAATTAAGCATTTCCATAATATAGTACAATAAAAAAGATGATTTCACATGAAATTAAAAATATATTGTGTACAACTTGCTATTCCTTTTAAATATATAATAAAGTTAGCATGTAATTTTTTTTTCTTCCCTCCTCTCCCGCTCACCCCAGAGATGCCTTTCTTACCTATTATCCTTATTTCTGTCTTAGTTCTAGATCTTAGATCTTAGAACTTCTTAAATCTAGAAGAACCAAGTCAAAGTATAAAGAGAAGAGAAAAGAAGAGCCAGTAAGGACATGAAAGCAAGGCAGACTGGACAGCTCACCAACCTGGAGGGAGTGCCCTGAGGTCTTTAAATCCTAGACCCACAGCTAGAAGCCACCCATCCCGAGGCAGGCCTCGGTATGTCCCAAGCAGCCTACACCCTGACCGAGGCATTCAGGACAATGCTGACAGCCTGAGCCCCTTCCCTGGGACAGCATGATCCACGTGTCTGGTCTGTCCTCTGTGAGGCTTCAGGCTCTTCCACACGTGCATTGCAGCCCCATGTCTTTTACTGGCTAATGATCCAGGCAGAGTGGAATTCTTGGTTAGCTCCTGGTGCCCAAAGCCAAGGTCTGACCACAATTTGAAAGCTCCATTTCTATTTCACTCAGCATTTCAACTTTCCTCCCACCAGTACCAACTCCCCAAACATGAACACGTATTTCAGTCCCTCATGGAGACCGATCAGATTCAACTTTCAGCATTTTTAAAACATGCAAAAAAAAAAAAACCCGAAAAAGAAACACACAAAGACATTGCCTTAGGGGTCATCTTCTGCAATGCCTTCATTTAATAAGTGAAAAACTATGAAGGAAGTTAATAATAACAAGGATGATAGATCTCTATCAATAAACATTTATTTGTAATAATAACCAGCGTTCACATGACACTTTAGGGTTTGTAAGATGCTTTTCTAATATTATTTCATTTTCTCTAATATAACCCTGGGAATTAAGTATTATTATTGTTGTTCAGTCATTTTTTCAGTCATGTCTGACTCTCTGAGATCCCGTTAGGGGATTTATTAGCAAAGATACTGTTGTTATTTGCCATTTCCTTCTCTAGATCATTTTATAGATGAGGAAACTGAGGCAAACAGGGTGACTTGCCCAAAGTCACACAGCTAGTAAGTGTCTGAGGTCAGATTTAAACTCAGGAAGATGAGTCTTCCTGAGTCCAGGTCCAGCTTTTTATCCATTGTGCCACCTAGTTGCCCCCAATACTATTTTATCCCCATTTTAAAGAAGGGGAAACTGAGGCACAGAGAGGCTAAGTGACTTGCCTAGGATTGCACAATAAGCCAATGTCTGAGGCTGGATTGGAACTCACACCTTTCTGACTCCAGGTCCAGCACTCTATACTGCTACAGCTCCTGGTTGCCTCTAATCTATCAATAAGCATTTCTTCACCTTTATGCATCAGGCACTGGTGGTAGGTGCTGGGATCCAAACATGCCATAAGGTGTACAATGTACTTTCCTTATTTTAAGGTTTAGAAAGTACTTTCCTCCCAAGGATCTAGCAATACAGGGAGAGTAAGTGTTACTAATTTTTATTATGGAAGAAACTGAGCATCAGAAATATAAAATGACTTGTCCATGGTTGTGATGCTCTAAGAGCCAGAATTTGAACCCAGATCTGACATTCAAGTCCTTCCACTAGACCAAGCTGCTTCTTGGTTAGGGACAAACCTGCTTAGAAATAAATAAAAAAGCTTGTCTAGACACTTATTTCTTACACCAGAGACAAACGCGATCACTTGGGAATGGGTCTAGGTTTGACTAGCTTTGCCTCAGGCCTCCAAGAGGTTGTTTTGAGAGGTGGTAGAATTAAGGTTGTTTTTTTCTTCTAATCTCTTCTCCCCTGCTCTTCCCTTCACCCCATTTTGGCTCCTCCTTATTCTCTTTCTTATTATGGAGACAATTCAGGTCAGTGTTAACATGACAAAATTATTCAGATAATTTCCCAGCTTTCCTTTCACTTGGTGTCACATAGAAAAGTGAAACACAGCAGTTGAAGTAGCATTGCTGCAATGCATAAAGCAGGAACCTAGAAGCCTTCATCATCATCGTCTTCATCATCACCATCATCATCACCACCACCATCAGCAGCAGTAGCATTCATATTTCTTTTTTTATATACGCAAGTCTTTTTATTTACTTTTAGTTTACAACATTCAGTTCCACAGTCTCTTAAGTTTCAAATTTTCTCCCCCTCTCTCTCCTTACCCTCCCCCCACAGCACCATGTAATCAAATATAGGTTCTACAAATACCTTCACATTGAATGTTAGTCTTGTTGTAAAGGATTATAACCAACGGGCTGGACAATGAAAAAGAAGGGATAAAATTTTAATTTGTACCTCTAATATGCTCCACATTATATTATGTAGTACAGTCACTTTGTTCAGCTAGGTAACTCAGTGGATAAAATGCCAGGCCTGGAGTTGGGAAGACCTGAGTTCAAAACCTGCCTCAGGCATTTACTATCTGTGTGGTAGTTCATTACTACCTGTGTGGTAGATCATTAGCCAGTAAACTACAAACGAGAGAGAGCAAATAGGCAGCATTCCTATTTCTAGAGTACTGTAAGGTTTACAAGTCCCTCACCCCAGCCCTTTGAGATAGGGAGGAATATTATCCCTTTGATAGGAGAGGTGTTGAGGCTCAGAGACATTAAAGTGACTTGCCCACTATCATAGGATTTGGGTTCGAATTTCAGCAAGTCACTGAACATCTTGGGGCTTCCATTTCCTCATCCATAAACAGGGGCTAATAATCTTTTTTAAGAGGAAGCAGTGGAAAGAAAGCTAGCCTTGGAATCATGAGGACTTGGGTTACACTCCCACTTTGGGTACATATCGTGTGAATATCTCTGGGCAATCTGGGCAAGGCTCTTCACCTCTCAGTGCCCCAGGTAGCTCTTTCTGACTCTAAGGTATGGAGCAGGTGCCTGTCTGCTTTGGTGGAGGGAGCCTTCTCACTAGGGACTCCCTACACTGATGGAATCCCACGTCTGTCCACCCCCTTTCCGACACCTTACCCCCTTCTTGCCCCCAAGCTTTGCTCTACCTACTACACAGGTTGTAAGAATGCACTTTTTAAACTCCATCAGTCAACAAGCATTTGCTAAGCTTTGTCTGAGTGCCAGGCATTGTGCTAAGCCCCAGAAATACAAACACAAGTGGAGAGACAGTTTATTCTCAAGTTTGATGTTTAAAAAGGTTCAAGAGACCCAGTTTCTAGAGTAGTTAGTCATTTTATTACTAAGATCAGCAGGTTATCAATAAAAGGATGGTCATTTCTCTTAGACCAAAGACAAACGTGATGGCAGACACAGTTTACATACCCTTCCAAACAGTAGGCAGTTCATTAGACAGCAATCAAATCTAATTGGTTAACATGATTGGCTTAAAACTACTCTCACCTGAATTGGTAAGAGCCTTGAAGTCAGAGTGGTTTAGGGACTTGACTTCTCTCTGAAGGGTCTCCACATTTTGAACACGGTGGAGACAACTCTTCTAGGCCTGATGCAATGTGACCAGGACAAAGCACAGATACTTTCTCACTTCGGTAATTCCTTGGCCTTTAGTTCAGGGAATAAACCACTAACTCCTTCCAAGCAGGGGTTGTAAATTGTCATTCTCCCATGACAAATGTCTGGGCTACCCAGCACATGCATGAACACATGCAGAACTGGGAATTTAAAATCCCTGTATCAGCAAAGCACACTGCCTCCAGCATCCTTCACCCCATCCTGCTGACTCTGGGAAGCTTCAGTCACCCTTCTGAGCACGTGCAAACCTCTGAGCATCTTTTTCATCTTTCCCTCATCTTCCTTTTGTTTCAAGTCAACTCTCAGAATCTTGGGGTTGGAAGGGGCCTCAGAGGCTGCCTTGTCCAACCCACACCAGGAAAGAGTTCTCCTCCACAATCTTCTTGTCAAGGCTTCATCCAACCAGTGCTTGAAGACCTCCAGTGGGAGAAGGGAAATCTGTAGCCTCCTCAGTCCGTTCTACTCTGGAAGAGTTGTACTTGTTAGGAAGTTTGTTGTTTTCTTTTTTTTCCTTATGTTGGGTCCAAAATGGTTTCTTTGCCAATTCTACCTATTGTTTTTAATTTTGCCCCCTGGTTCTAAGGAAAAACAAGTCTAATTCTTCTTCCACAGGGACAGCTCATCAAATCCCCAAAGACAGAAATCATGTCCTACCCCCTTAAATCTTCTCTCTCCAGACCAAATATTCCCAGCTTCCTTTTACTGATTCTCATACTGAATGAATTCACACTCATTCACCATCATGGCTTCTCCAAGCTGGATTCCATCCAGTTTATCAGTGTTTTTCCTAAATCTTGCTGCCTGGAACTGAATATAGTGGTTGAATCAATGAATGATCATTGACTCGGAGATGGGGGCACATGTTGTCTCCCCTATTAGAAGGTGAGCTCCTTGGGGGCACATGTTGTCACCTGCATTAGATTGTGAGCTCCCTGAAGGCAGGAGTTGTTTTTGTTTCCTTTGTATTCCTATCACTTCATATGGTGCCTGGTGAATAGTAAAGGTTTAATAAATGCTTGTTGACTGACTACACTGTCTGTAGATAAGGAAAAGAAAGTTTCACCCATTCTTAAGCATGTACTCCAAGGAGGTCATTGATAAAAAGAAAATACCTGTGTATAGAAAAAAAATTATGCATGTGAGGCAGTTAGGGTGCATAGTCAAGAATTAGTTTTTCAGTAGCATCTGACTCTTCATGACCCCATTTGGAGTCTTCTTGGCAGAGATACTGGAATGGTTTGCCATTTCCTTGTTTGGCTCATTTTACAGATGAGGAAACTGAGGCAAACAGGGACAAGTAACTTGCCCAGGTTCACACAGGTAGTAAATGCCTGAGGCAGGTTTTGAACTCAGGTCTTCCTGACTCCAGGCCTGGCATTCTATCCACTGAGTTACCTGGCTGAACAAAGTGACTGTACTACATAATATAATGTGGAGCAGATTAGAAGGACAAATTAAAGTACTACATGAGAGTCCTGGGGGGGGGGGAGGGACAAAGAAGTTATTAATACGGGAGGGAAATGAAGCATAATAAATGTAGACTTGGAAAAGACCTGAGAGGCCTTCTAGTCCAACCCCATCATTTTACAGATGAGAAGGTCACACAGACAGGAACTACCAGAACCAAGATTCAGACCAAGGGTCCTTTGCCTCCAGAGGCATCATTCTTTCCACCATCCCATGCTGCTCCCCAGGACTACCTAGAGGAGGTTGGGCTTTTAAAGAATGGGGAAGAGCTCAATGGTTGAGGGGGAGGTTGAGGCATAGGAACAGCTTGGACTCAGCATGGGATGGTCTTACAGCTGGTCTCAGGAGGGCAGGTGCCTCAATTAACTTTGGATGTGTATGTCATATGCCCAAAATGAAAAAAAAAATAGCCATAGGAAGTTGAGATTAATAGTCCGTTTTGCCTGCTTTGCCCAAGAACCCCTTATTCAGAAGCTTCAGTGATTTTTAAAAAATAGTATTTTATTTTTCCCCCAATTACGTATCAAGAAAATTTTTAACATTCAGTATTGCAAGATTTTGAGTTCAAAATTTTTTCTTCCTCTTTCCCTCTCCTCTTTTCTGGAAATGATAGGCAGGTGAATACAGTTAATTTTTTTTAATTAAAAAAATTAGTTTTTCAGTAGCATCTGACTCTTCATGACCCCATTTGGAGTTTTCTTAAAACAATTAATTAAAATTAATTTTTTAATTAAAAAAAATTAAGCCAATATTCATTAAGTACCTATAGACTTCTTTCAAGACTCAGCTTGAATACCAAATAAAAGGTCTTCCCCAGCTGTTAGTACATCTCTCTGAGATTACCCCATATGGGTAGAAGACAACATTTTGTTCCAATGGCCATGAAGGCAGCAGAAGCAGAAGCAGAAGCTGTGGAGTGCTTAGAGCTTGACAAGACGTTGAAGACACCAAGGTCATCCACTGCATCTTGGGTCACAGCCAGTCATCCTGACTTTTGTCTTGCCTCTGGACCTTGATGACTCTGGAAGAGAGAGTGAGGCTGATGACTTTGGGTAGTTCTGCCTCACTTAAATCCAATTCAAGTGCAAGTCAAGACATCACTCATTTGATGTCTCAGCAACACAACGATCCAAGACAATTACAAAAAACTCATGAAGGAAAATGTTATCTACAACCAGACAAAGAAATGATGGGCTTCATGTAGATTAAAGCATTTTTTTCCACTTTATTCTTTCTCATGTTTTTTTTATGTATTTTCTTTCACAATTGTGACTAATATGGAAATATTTTTACATGATAGCACATGTATAAACTATATCAAACTATGTTCCAGGTATTACACTAAGTGCTAGAGATACAAATCTATATCAGAAGAGGGGAGGTTGGGGAGGGAGAGAGATAAATTTGGAACTCAAAATCTTGTAAAAGTGAATGCTAAAATTTTTCTTGACACATAACTGGGGAAAAATAAAATACTATAAAAAAGAAAATAAATAATACGCCATTGGCTCAGAAAAAAAAGACATCGCTCATTCATAATGAATGGTCTTCTTTGAAAATGAAGGACCTTTGCCACCACCACCAACAAGAACTCTGAATTGAGAAGGTCAGAGATTCAACTCGTCTGCTCGGGGAAGGGAACAGCCTTTATTGGTGTCTGCATTGTGACAGGCCTTGTACTAGGTGTTTTATATAAATGGTATCTCATTTCATCCACACCGTGACCCTGGGAAGTAGATGCTATCATGATGTCCATTTTCCTCCCAGATGAGGAAACAGAGGCAGACATAGCTTAAGTGATTTGTCCAGGGTCACGCTAGTAAATATGAATTCTGAGCATTCTCTCTGACTGCTCCCCATGCCTGAATGTTCTCTGTCCTCATCATCAACTGGTTTCCCTTGCTTCTCTTAAGTTCGAACTAAAACACCATCATCAACTAAGTGACACAGTGGATAGAGCGCTGGTCCTGAAGTCAGGAAGATTCATCTTTCTGAGTTCAAATTTGCCTCACTTAAATCCAATTCAAGTGCAAGTCATCACTCATTTGATGTCTCAGCAACACAATGGTCCAAGACAATTACAAAGAACTCATGAAGGGAAATGCTATCTACATCCAGACAAAGAAATGAATGACTCAATGTAGATTAAAACATTTTTTCTACTTTATTCTTGTATAAGTATATACACTTACTAGTTGTGTGACCTTGGGCAAGTTGCTTAAACCTGTTCCTCATCTGTAAAATGCGCCAGAGAACTGCTCTAGTATCTTTGATAAGAAAAACCCACAAAAAGTTGGACACAACTGAACAACAAAGATTTTTCCAAGTGCCTTCCCTATTTTATTTTCTATTTATTCTTGACATATAGCTTGTTTATACATATTTGTTTATTGTCTCACCAATTAGATTGTGAACTTGTGGAGGGCAAGGACTATCTTTTGCCTCTTTTTGTATCTCTGGTACTTAGTGTAGTGCCTGATATATTGTAGGTGCACAATAAATGTTTAATGACCGACTGAGTGAAGTGTGTGAGACGAGATTTGAACTAACCTGACTTCAATTTCAGTGTTCTATCTACTATGCTGGTTCACCAAATTATAAAAAAGAACTTCTAATGATTATAACTGCCCAGCCATGGAATAACTTTCACCATTAGTGGGTTTCCTGCTTTTGGAAGAGTTTGAATAGAGGCTCTATAACCATTTGTCAACAGGTTATAAAGGTGATTTATGTTTCAAGCAGACATAGGATGACTTCTTGTGTCCCTTCCATGCCTGGAACTTAGTGATTTGATATCGTGCTTTATCTTCACCATATTCTTATGGCACCTAGAGATCATGGAGACTAGAACCAGGGTCCTGGTCATGAGTGCAACGTAGTCTAAGGGAAAGGAAGAGGTGGTCAAGTCACATGACAACTACCTATTTCAGGACCTTCCAATCAAAGACTTTCAGAGTTGGAAGGCACCTCAGAGGCCAACTAGTCCAACCCATTTGTGGAAAACAATATTCTCTATAGCCCATCCAACAAATGGCCATTTGGTCTCTGCTTCAAGACCTATGAAAGTGGCCATCTCACTAGCTCTAGAGGCAGCTCGTGCCACTTTAATATAGCTTTAATGATCAGGAAATTCATTATAGAGAAATGACATCTGTTTTCCTGTAACTTTTTACCATGATTCCTACTTCTGCCTTTCCAGAACAAGCAAAATTAGTATATACCTTCTTCCCCATGACAGCTTCACTGCTATTAGATGATCTCTACGTTTTCTCTTTTCCAGACCAAACAAACTCAGGATCTTCAATTGGTCCTCATAAGCTCTGCTCTCCAGTCACCCCAACCATTCTGGCCATCCTATTTTGTCAGGGTGTTTACTATAATATGTGGCCAACTAGAGAAGGGTGTCCAGAAGAGTCTTCAGTCTGGAAATCTGAAAGTTGAAGGGACAACTGACTAATAAAATACCATAAAAGAGATGGCTGAGTCTCCCCAAATGTAATTTTTTCCACCTGGAATGTCCTTGCTCACCATTGCCTATCCCAAGGTTACTCAGCCTCAGAGTATGCCCTGATTCCTTGATGAAACCACCTTTGACTGTTCCTCGATCCACCTCTTACTCACTTTGAGCCTTAGATGAATCATCTTTCCCCTCTATGCCTCTGTTTCCTTTTCTTTAAAATGAAGGAATTACATTAGATGATCTAATCTGTACTCCTAATATATCAGTGAGTAAGTCAGTGAAGTGAATAAACATTTATTAAGTACCTACTATGTGGTGGTAACTGGGTGAGGACCACACAATGCAATCTATAATCATTTTTTAAATTAATTTATTTATTTATTTACTCATTTACTTTTAATTTACAAGATTCAGTTCCACAATCACTTGAGTTTCAGATTTTCTCCCCTCCCTTCCCCCCCCCCCCCA
>JAQQSV010014583.1:0-12257 GCA_028646515.1 Pseudochirops corinnae
TGTTATCCTGATTGTGTTTCCACAATATTCAAATTGTTTCTTCTTGGCTTCTTGTAATATTTTCTCCTTTATCTGGGAACTTTGGAACCTGGCTATAATATTCCTAGGAATTTTCTTTTTGGGATCTTTTTCAAGACGTGATTGGTGAGTTCTTTCAATTTCTATTTTGCCCTTTGGTTCTAAATGATATATCAGGGCAATTTTCCATGAGAATTTCTTGATTCTCTAGGTTCTAGGTTCATGTCTAGGTTCTTTTTTTGATCATGGTTTTTAGGTAGTCCAATAATTTTTACATTATCTCTCCTGGATCTATTTTCCAGGTTAGTAGTTTTTCCAGTGAGATATTTCACATTACCTTCTCTTTTTTCATTTGTTTGGATCTGTTCAATAGTATCTTGATTTCTCATGAAGTCATTTGCTTCCATTTGCTCCAATCTAATTCTGAAGGAATTATTCTCTTCTGTGAGTTTTTGAAATTCCTTTTCCATCTGGGCAATTTGGCTTTTTAAGGCATTCTTCTCTTCACTGGCTTTTTGGGCCTCTTTTGCTGTTTGAGTTTGTCTATTTTTTAAGGTGTTATTTTCTTCAATCATGCTGTTGACTTGTTTTTCTTGATTTTCTTGTATCATTCTCATTTCTCTTCCCAATTTTTCCTCACTTCTCTTACTTGGTTTTCAAAATCCTTCCTGAGCTTCTCCATGGCCTGTAACCAGTTCATAATTTTCTTGGGAGGTTTTGATGTAGGAGTTCTGCCTTCATTGTCTTCTTCCCATTTCATGCTTTGATCCTTTTTGTTCCTGAAAAAGGAATCTTTGGTAGGATTGTGTTTTCTATGCTTGCTCATATTGCCAGTCAGTTACTTGACTTTTGAACTCTTTGCCACCATAGAACTCTGCTTTTGGAATGGAGGGAGCTTTGTCCCAAATTGCTGGGGTTTTCACAGCTGCTCGAGCTATTAAATGGGTGCCCTCTCTGCAGCTACCATGGACTCTGGCACCTGGCCACATATCCCAGGACCTCCACCTGAGACCGTTATCCAGATCCCAGCAGGTTAAGTATGATTACCCTCTGAATGGTTGCTCGGTCCCCTTACAGTCTCCAGGCCAGCTATGCCTCTGACGCTTCTTGCCCCAGGGGCAGGGGCTAGACCTTGCTCTTCCATCCACCCCTGTTCCAACAGTTCCCTGTTGGACCCTGACCTTTTACTTTGTCTTTGGTGTTTATGGGTTGAGAAGTCTGGAAACTGCCACAGCTGCTTTTGCTTCACTCTCATGAATTCTGCTCTAGTCACTGTTGCTTGGGGCTGCCCTGGGGTCAAAACTGGGCAGCTCACGTGGGGTGATAGCCCCTTTCCTGCTGGCCTGCTGGGCTGCTTTCTGTAGTTCTAAAATTTGTTTAGTCATTTTTTACACGTGTTGGAGTCAGTGGAAGCCAGAGCCCGCAGGGAAGTCCTGTTTCTACTCTGCCATATTGGCTCCGCCCCACCCCCAATTATCCATTTTATCACCCATAATGCTCTCTCTTGTTTAGTCACAAATTCTTCCCTTATCCATAGATCTAACAAATAAACTCCTCTCTTCTTCCCTAATTTCCTTATGGAATCATCTTTTATATCTAAATCATATAATCTTCTCCACTATCTGCTTTTGTTTTATGGGTGAGTTCGTCCTATTCACATTCACAATTATGATTACTAACTTCGTATTTCCTTTCATCCTATTTTCCCCCTTGTTTATCCTTTTCTCTCTCTCCTTTTAACCTGTCCCTCCTCAAACCCCCGACTTAGCCTCTGACATCCTCTATCCAGTCCTACAGAGCATTATCAATAGGTATGTGCAATATAAGTCCCTGGAGTCAAGATTAGAGCCTAGATCTCCTGTTTTGACACTTTGGAATCAGACTGAAACCAGGTCCCAGCTCTGAAATCCTATGATTCCATATCTGATGTGTCCACTTTCTTCCCCATATGAAATAGATTCCTTTCAAAGATAAAAACAGTTTATACATCAAATTATACACAAAGATATTGGTGGCATGAAGTTAATTTTTCAGTTGTAAGTTTAGTATTGAATTTGACATCTGTGGTGTAGTGGAAACAGCACAGTCTGGTTCTTCTCTCCAGCTATTCAGTCACGGACAAGTCACTTCAGCTGTCTGGGCATTAGTTTTCTTATTTGTAGAATGAAGGGCTTGCTTCCAATAGATGGTATGTAGGGCTCCCTCCAACTCTGAAATTCCAAGATTATATGAATTTCATCTATATGTACCTGGCTTTCCAAAATACTTGAGAAACTGTATATAGACAGGGAACTTTATGTTTAAAGGAACGTGGTAATATACTTGTAAAAACCAATAATCATGTCCTAATAGGTCTTTTTTTGGGGGGGGTGGTAATCCAAATCCTCATTTTGAATTGATTTAAAATGGTTATATCTGTATCACGGTGAGGAGTTCTAATAGTTCCTTGGATTTACTTGTCCAGTAGGTACAGTATCTATCCTGGAGGTTTTTTCTTTATAAAAATTGATCTATGAGAAATCAGCAAACTTTTTTTTCTTTTAAAAATAATTTTATCAATCTCATTAGTTTTTACATCCCATTCATTTTGAAACATGTCCTTCTTCCTGGCAGGTACTAGGGAACACAGTGGATAAAGTGCTGAGTTTGGAGTCAGGAAAGCCTGAGTCTAAATCCAGTTTCAGACAGTTCTAGCCATGTGACCCTGGACAGGTCACTTAACCTTTATCTGCTTCAGCTTCCTCAACTGTAAAATGAGAATTATATGACCTACCTCACAATGCTGTTATGAGGATCAAATGAGGCACATATATAAAGTACTTAGCATAGTGTCTGACACATGGTAGTTGCTTAAGGAATGTTTGTTCCTTTCCCTCTTTTCCTACCCAGCAACAACTTGCTGGCAGGGTTTGGGAAAGATTGCCAACTGTGGCTTAAGGCTGTGAGTGAAGGTGAGCAACCCAGAGGTCTGCGATATAATCTAATGGTATTGAACTTCAAAGAAAGATATTTTAAAGAGATTGTTAAGTGGTGCTGGAAAAGTAGGGAATATGACACTCATCTTTCTAGTCCTTTAAGTAGGTGCAACAATGGAATAATGATAAGATTAATAGTAATAATGATAGCTCATATAACTTCTTTGAAGTGCTTGAAATACATTTTCTCCATCATCATAACAACCCTTAGAGCAGGCATGTGTATTTTATTTCATCCTATATGTCTCATGCTCTTTTTAACTAAACTTGAAAAGACCATCTACAACAGGTACTTCTACTTTCTCTTCTCTCACTCTTCTTAACCTCTTACAATCTGCTTCTGTCCTCATCATTCCACCAAAACTGCTTTGTCCAAATTTACCAAAGATCTAATTGTGCAAACTGGTGTTTTTTTTCTCAATCCACATTCTCCTTTACTCTCTGAAGCCCTTGACGCTGTTGATCAGCCTCTTGATAACACATCTCTTGTTTTTCAGGGTGCTTCTCTCTTCTATTTTCTCTTCCACTCATCAGACCTCTCTTCAATCTCCTTTGCCTGGATCCTTATTCAGATCACTCTCTCCAGCTATAGATGTCCTGCAGGGTTCTGTCCTGGGTCCTCTTTTTTTCATTCTTTATGTTGTTTCACTTAGTGATCTCATCAGTTACCTTGGATTTAATTACCGTCTCTTTTCTTATGATTTTTAAATCTGTCTCTCCTGCCCTACCCTCTCTGTTGACCTCTAGTCAAGCTTCTAGCTTCTTGGACAACTAAAACTAGATTTCCAGTAGACATCTTGAACTCAGCATGTCCAAAATGTAACTCCTTATCTTTCCTCCACTTCCTCTCCCTTCCAAGCTCCCTTTTACGGTGGAGGGCAATACCATCTTTCTGGTCCTTCATGCTGGAAACCTACGTATTATTCTTGACTCTTCACTGTCTATCACTTCTGCATATCCTTTGTTTTTCTGCTAGGGCCTATTGATTTCACCTTTGTAACATATCTTAAATTATCCCCCTTCTCTCCACTGACACTGCTGTCACTCTGGTGAGGCCCTCATCGATTCACTCATGAGCTATTGAAAATAGCCTACTGGTTGGTCTGCCTTCTTCAAGTGTCTCCCCACTTCAGTTCATCCTTTGTTCAACCTCTAAAGTGACTTTCCAAAGTGTGGGTTGGATCATGTTACTCAATATACTGCGTTGGCTTTCATTGCCTCCAGGAGCAAATACCAAGATGCTTTGTTTAGCATTCAGAGCCTTTAGTTCTCCAGCCCCCTCCTACCTTTCCAATCTTCTTTGATATTAATCCAGCGACACTGGCCTCCTGGCTTTTCCATAAGCAAGATACTCCCACTTTCCCTCCAGTCATTTTCTCAGACTGTCTCCAATGTCTGGAATGTTCTTCCTAAGTCTGCTGGCTTCCCTGGACTCCTTTAAGTCCCAACAAAAATACCATATTGTATAGGAAACTTTTCTCAACTCCTCTTAATTCTTCTGTGTTCTCTCCATTAATTATTTCCTATTTATCCTGTATATAGCTTGTTTGTGCATATTTGTTTGCTTGTTGTCTCTTATGTTAGATTGTGAACTCCTTGAGGATAAGGACTATCTCTTTGCCTCTCTTTTCTTCTCTTTTTTTGCTTTTTGGAGGGGGGCGGAATGCAGGGCAGTTTGGGTTAAGTGACTTCCCCAAGATCACATGTCTAGTAAGTGTTTAAGTGTATGAAACCTGATTTGAACTCAGATCCTCCTGGCTCCAGGGCTGGTACTGTATTCACTGCGCCACCTATCCACCCTACTTGCCTCTTTTTCTGTCCCTAGCATTTAGCATAGTGCTTGGCTGACACATAGTAGGCACTTAACAAATGTTTACTGACTGACTTTACAGAAAATTGAGGCATAGGCACAGTGACTTTCCCAGATTCACACAGTTTGTAAGCTCTGAGGTGAAATGATTCATTGAGGATCGATTAATATAAGGAAGGATCGGGGTATGATATTTTGAGGGGAAACCAATATTTTCATTAGGAGGTAGGAAGACTATAGGAAGAGGAGATTGGGGATATACATAAGCCTTACCCTGTCTCTGTTCTGTCTTGTCCCTCAAAAGATTTCATTTATTCATTTATCCATCTGTCCACTTATTTATCTATTTATTAATTTATTTATTTGTGATAGATTTTTATTGATATTTTCTGTTTCCTACATAACTGTAATATTCCATGTATCCCTCCCTCTTCCTCAAATAGTTTTTTTAAGAGAGGAAAAAAAAGTTATAACATTGAAAGCAGATACAATGTACAATTCCTGTGGACCTCACACATCCTTGAAAGGATAAATTGGGAGTGTCTTCTCATATTTCTTCAAGTCCCTCTTGATTTTTATAATTTTGTTACATTTTATTTTGATATTTCGGTGTCTTATTTTTTTCAGTTACATTGTTGTAGTTACTGTATGTATTGTTTTGTTGGCTTAGCTTACTTTACCATATTAGTTACTGTGTATATTGTTTTGTTGGCTTAGCTTACTTCATCATATGTTAGTTCTTTTTAAAAGGCAGTTGGGTTAAGTGACTTGCTTAGGGTTACACTGCTAGTAAGTGTCTCAGGCTGGATTTGAACTCAGGTCCTCCTGACTCCAGGGCTCTATCCATTTTGCCTCCTAGCTGCCCCTACATCAGTTCTTGTAATTCTTTTTTTTTCCTTCTCTCTCTCTCTTTCTCTCTCTCTCAAATTTATTTACTTACTTTTAGTTTACAACATTCAGTTCCACAATCCCTTGAGTTCCAAATTTTCTCTCTCTCCCTGTCTTCTCTCCTTCTCTCCCCCATGGCAGCATGCAATCTGATATAGGTTCTACAGATACCTTCACATTAAACATTAGTCAAGTTGCAAAGAAGAATTATAACCAATGGCATGAACAAGAAAGAAGAAACAAAACAAAACAAAAAACAGAGAAAGCAAGTAGTTTATTTAAACCTGCATTCCGATTCTGTAGTTCTTTCTGTTCTTTCTCTGGATGTGGGTGGATAGCCTTTTCCGTCATGAATCTTTTGGAGTTGTCTTACAGCCTTGCATTGCTGATAGGAGTCTAGTCCATCAAAGTTAGTCATCACAGATACAGTGTGTCTGTAATTATGTACAGTGTTCTCCTGGTTCTGCTGCCCTCGCTCAGCATCAGTTTATATAAGTCTCTTTAGGTTATTATGAAGTCTGTCTGCCCCTCATTTCTTATAGCATAATAGTATTCCATTACATTCATATACCACAACTTGTTTAGCCTTTCCCCAATTGATGGGCATCCCCTTGATTTCTAATTCTTTGTCACCACAAAAAAGAGCTACTATAAATATTTTCGTACATACATTAGATTTTTAGTCACATTTTATATTTTCCCACTTATATGATCTCTTTGGGATACAGCCCTAGAAGTGATATTACTGGGTCAAATGGCATGCACATTTTTATAGTCCTTTGGACATAGTTCCAAATTGCTCTCCAGAATGGTTGGATCAGTTCACAACTCCACCAACACTGCATTGGTGTTCCAATTTTCCCACTTCTTCTCCAGCATTGATCATTTTCCTGTTTTGTCATCTTAGCCAATCTGACCAGTAGATGTGGTACCTCCAAGTTGTTAGTTCTTGTAGGTCTTTCCATGCTTCTGTGTATTCATTACACTCATCATTTCTAATAGCGTAGTAATATTCCATTAAATTCACGTACCACAGTTTAGCAGTTCCTCAGTTGATAGGCATCTCCTTTGTTTCCAGTTTTTAGCTATCACAAAAAGTGCTGCTACAAATATTTTAGAGGATATGGGGACTTTTTTCCTTATGATTTACTTCTTTGGAGTCTAAGCTCAATAGTAGAGTTTTTGGTTCAAAGGGGATGGACACTTTAGTCATCTTATTTGCATGATTCCAAATTGCATTCCAAAGTGGTTAGACCATTCAGCAGCTCCACCAGCAGTGTATTACTGTGCTTATATTTTCTATAACTCTTCCAACATGTACCTGACATTTTTTGGTCATTTTTTGCTAATTTGCAAGATGTGAAATAAAACCTCCCAGTTGTTCTGATTCGCTTTTCTCTTATTATTGGTGATTTGCAGCATTTTTTCATGTGGTTGTAAAAAAAAAACCTTATAGTTCTTTTGGGAATTGTTTGCTCCTATGCTTTGACCATTTATTGGGGAGTGGTTATTAGTCTCTCTCCCTCCCCCTCTCTCCCTTCCTCTCTTTGTCTCTCTCTCTCTCTCTCTCTCTCACACACACACACACACACACACACACACACACACACACACACATTCTATATCTTGGATACCAAACCCTTATCAGAGAAATTTGATACAAAGATTTTTTTTTCCCATTCCACCACTTCCCTCCTTATCCTAGATACATTAATGTCTGTGTAGAAGCTTTTCAGTTTCAAGTTCCTGTCTTCTGCTGTAAACACAGTATTATGTTCCTTCAGTTACTTTGATCTTTTTTTAAGGTGGCCTTATTCCTACTGGCTCTCTTCTCCTTATCCCCCACCCTTATCTCCATTCGTTGTTCTTATTTGAAATTTCCCTTTCTCCTTTCCTTCATCTAGTCCTATTCCTTAGTTTTTGAATTTCATTTTTTTGTGTCCTCTTCTAAAAAGGCTTTCTCTCACTCTCTCAGTGATGCATCATCTTTCTGTTTACTCTATGTTCATTCTCTAATTCTTGGCACTTATAATTATCTGACATCTCTCCTTTTTCTATTCTTTATGCCTATCAAAGATTCTAGACTTTCCTCCCTAGACATTTTCTTCTACTGTCTTATAGGGCATGGATTCCCCATGAATTCCCCTTTTCCATTGAGCATCATTTCAAGAACAATGACAGTTACTGAAGATGTCAGATAGGACACTCCTTGATGGTAGGGCCCCTCCCCCATCATGTCTCTGATTAAATAGCCCTCCACTGATCTGTATACCCTCTCTTGTTGACCTTCCCCCCCCCTCCCCTGCTACATTTTCCTGGAAGTCTCCTCCATGGATCAATGCCTCTTACTCCTAACCAGTTGCCATCAGGGCTTCCAAATTCTCCCCAAACCCCTTTTCAGGACAAGTAGAGTTTTTAAGCATCAAATCTCCCATACTTCATCTCCTTTCCCTGACCATTTCTCTTCACCATTCATCAGTTTAACAACCTTCCACCTCCAAAGTAAGGTCTTTTATTCCCTCTTTTCAACTCTTTTCCCCACTCCCCCCACCTCCCATAGGCCCTTCTCTTTCTGTGTTCACAGAGGGCACTTTACCTTCATTGCTAGCCCTTGTTTAGATCTCAGTGCATCATTCATACTTCTTTCCCCCATTCCCTCTTTCCCCTGCCTCCTTAATGTAAGTCTCATGAAAGAAACATTTACCTGTAGATAGGGTGTTGCCAGGTTTTGTCTATAATATTTCCTGTGTCTTCACTGTTACCTGTTATTTAGCCCCCATAGAAATTACAGTCAAAGGGGAAGAGTCAGGATGTGAGTGATAAGAACAATAAGAAGGGGGGAAAAAAAGATTGAAAATATGAAAGATTTAACAGATAATCCATAAAAATTTGAAGATTATACTATAACATCTCACTTCTTATTGTATGTCAATAAGTAATATTTTGTGTATAAGAAGTGTCTGCCGCTTGTTGGATGCTATATCCTTATTTATTCCCTACCCTTCCCAATTTCTAGCATCTTAGATTTTTAGTCACATTTAATTTTTTGCAATGGACTTCTGCATTTTTTATGAAGTCATTACCATGTGATTTTATTTCCTCTAGGTTTGCTCTGCTTAATATAATAAATGATGAAGATTATATTATAATGAAAGGAACCCTGGTTATAGAATGAGAATACCTCAGCTAAAGTCACAGTTGTGCTGTTTGGCAAACTGTGTGACCATGGGCATGTCACTTATCCTTTCTGAGTCTTAATTTACTCGTCAACAAAATGGGAATAATATTGAACTACCTCCCTCACATGATATAATTACAGCTTTTTGTAAGCCATTAAAACTTTAAAGTTCTATATAAATGTCAACTATTATTTTGTGATTGTGGGCTATTATTAGTGATAAGCAGTTTTGTTTTTCAGCTCTTATTTCAAAACCTGACATCATAGTTATTGGTCTGTTTGCTAGATTGAACATTTGTGGTTGAAAAATGCTGTATTTCTGTAATATAAAATTTTTAGAAACCAGTACAATTGCATATACTTGAAAGGGTTCCAAATGTAATAGATAAGTAACAGGGCTAACTCTTAGTTAATCAGATATTTCAATTAATTGATGATGGTATCCCCAACTATCTTAATTCAGGTTTAATTATAGAATACTTAAAACCATGTTTGGTAAAACTATTCACCTCTTTATTTGCCTTATCCAATGATATCCTATTGTCTTGATAGCATATACATGTAAAAGAGGGTATTTTCTTTAGCTTTATACTAGTTTTTTTTTTTTTTGATATGCGTGGTTGTATTAAGTAAGGGCTGTCAGAAAAACGCATTATGACTTGTAGGCTCCAGCTTTTCCTCTGATGGTATTAGGAAAATTTGTGGGGAAATGAAAGATGTGACTGTTATTTAGGAATGACTTGAAGTAGAATTTTCTAACTTAGAGTTCTCAAGAGTTTAATCAGCAGTTTTCAACCTGTAGGTTATGTTCAATTTAAATACATCCTGCACATCAGGTATTTATATTACGATTCATAACAGTAGCAAAATTACAGTTATGAAGTAGCAAACGAAAATAATTTTCTGGTTGGTGGTCACCACAACATGAGGAGCTGTATTAAAGGGTCGCGGCATTAGGAAGGTTGAGAACCACCGGTCTAGATGGTGATGATGATGATTAGGAGTCATTTCATACGTAGAGCCACATTATTCTGAGCTGTTGCTGATATTTTGGGAATTACATTGATAGTTCTTAGCACTAGAAGGCATGAAAACACTTGTAGGTTATACTAACTGCTTTCTGGGCTTCTAGGATACTTCATGAAGTTCTTCACTTTTACACATGTGCTTTTTTTTTTTTTTTTTGGTTCATGTTGCCTTCATTCACCCTAAGCACTACTGCCAAATTAATTCCTTTCTGTATCCTCTGGGATGATCTGATTTCATCTGCACTGCTTAGTAGTTAGTCAAGGAAGGATGAAACAGCTGGGTCAGCTGTGACTGAGAGATGTTGAATAGAAGAGCCTGCCTTTCCTAAACTGAGATTTGAGAGGTAGTATTGGGAAAAGTTTAAATAAGTCTGATCCCTACACTGGTATAATCACTAATCATTTCTCTTGGTTCTGCTGCATTTCAGTTGGGAATTGATGTTAATACAATGTTTTTTGACTGCCAAAACTTCTTTGGAGGTTTAGACTGTTGAGGTATAACCATTATATAAGATAATTTCATTTTTCACCTATGCCAAATTAATATGAACACATGATTCTTCACTTCTAGGGTGATATAAAAACTTATTTGATCTGTATTTATTCATCCATAACCTCTGTCCTTATTTCCAGTCTTGATTCTGTAATTGCCTGTTGAACGTTGTAAACTGAATGTCCCAAAGATGTTTTAAATTCAGCATGTCTAAACCTGAACTCAATATCTTTTGCCTCCAAACCCTGCTCTTTTCCTAACTTCCCTAGTGTGAGGGTACTGCCATCCTCCCAGGCATCCAGGATCAAAACATGAAGTGTCATCCTTGTATCCTTGCTCTCTTTCACTACCCATATCTAATTAGTGGTTAAGTCCTATCATTTCTATGTCTACAAGCTTTTTTATATATGCTGTCACTCTAACCGTGCAACTACCTTGGTGTAAGACCATAATTTCCTCTTGCCTGGACCATTGAAATAAACTATCTGTTGGTCTTCCTACTTCAAGTATCTCTTCCATTTGAATCTATCTCTTTCACTCATCTGTCAAACTGATCTTTTTGTTGTATATGTCTGATTGTGCCACTCCCTATATTCATTAAACTCCAGTGGCTACCTCTTACCTTGAGGATCAAATATAAAAATCTTCACTGTAACTTTTAAAGCCTTTCATAACCTGTGCCTTTCCTACCTTTCCAGTCTTCTTATACTTTACTCTTTCCCACCTTTTCTGTGATCCAGAGATACTGCCCTTCTTGATATTCATCCCATATAGGACATTTCCATTTCCTGATTCTGAGTATTATCACTGACTCTTTCCCGTGCCTGGAATTATCTCCTGTATTCCCCATGTCCTGGATTTCTATACTTTCTTTAGACCTTACCTAAAATCCCACCTATGCCACCTTTCCTGATCCTCCTAAATAGTAGTGCATTCCTTCAATTGATTATCCCCAATTTTCCCTGTAGATATCATTTGTACATAATCATTTGCATGTAGTTTCCCTCCATTAGACTGTGAGTTCCTTGCAAGCAGGTACTTTCCTCTTCCTTCTTTGAATCTCTAGAACTTAGCACAGTGCCCTGACAAACCTAGTAGGTGCTTAATAAATGTTTATTGACTTGGTGAGAATCTTAATGAGTTAATGTTTCTTTATAAAACATTCTTTTTGTTTTTTGCTTTTTGGAGAGGGGAAGGCAGGGCAATTGGCTTTAAGTGACTTGCTCAAGATCACACAGCTAGTGTTAAAGTGTCTGAGGCCACATTTGAACTCAGGTCCTCCTGACTCCAGGGCTGGTGCTCTATTCACTGTGCCACCTAGCTGCCCCGTAAAACATTCTTAAAAATTAGACTTGCGTGTTATTTTCAATGCATATTCAGTATGTTCTTTAACCAGATGTGTCTGCTACAAGGATATGATTTTCTTTTTTTTTTTAATTTTTTTTTTATTAAGTTGATTTATTTATTTACTTTTAGTTTACAAGATTCAGTTCTACAATCCCTTGAGTTTCAAATTTTCTCCCCTCCCTCTATCCTCCCCCCGTCCTCCCTTCCACCTATGGCGGCATGCAATCAAGTATAGGATCTTCAAATACTTTCACATTGGACATTAGTCTGGTTGTATAGAAGGGTTGTAATGGAGTGAAAAATGGGAAAAACAAAAGAAAACCAAACATGGAAAAGAACAATAGCATGTAGATTGCTTCAGTCTCCATTTAAACTCTGTTCTTTCTAGATCTTTCTCTGAATGTAGATATCTCCTTCCATCCTGAGACTTGTAGAGTTGTCTTATAACTGTGCGTTGCTGAGAAGAGTCTAGTTTATCAAAGTTGGTTGTCACACATATGATGTGTCTGTGATTGTGTAC
>JAQQSV010014584.1:0-12257 GCA_028646515.1 Pseudochirops corinnae
ATAGAGGGCATAAGATCAATTGAATAGGAAGGGACAATATTCCAAATGGTGAAATTCTGAGGTGAGAGAGGATGAGATTGAGAGGAGACAGGGAGAGACAGATTGGGGTTGAGCATCTCATGGAAGAGGCAAGAGATAATTGTTACAATAGAGGGCGAGAACAGGAAGGCAAAAGGGAAAGAGACAACCTAACTCTCACTGTACTTGGCTTAGAGAAGGAATGACATAAGCTCTAAACTGAGCATCTTGCCACATAGAAGAGTAGGGGGAAGGTGGATGAGAGGTGGGATGATGGAGGGGAGCTAAGGGTGGGGTGGAGGGTTGATGAAAGTGCACACTTCTGTAGAGGGACAGGGAGAGGGTAAAGAATGGATGGGGGGGCAGGATAGGAAGAAGGGACATGTAATCAGACTCTCACAATATGCCCACTGTGGAGAGGTTCTGCGTAATTACACATGTTCGGCATGTATTTGATTGCTTGTCCTTCCAGTGGGGGTGGTGACGAGGGAGGAAGAGAAAGAATCCAGAATCTAAAGTTCTATAATGAAATGTTAAAAATATATATGTATATATATACACAATTATTATTATTATTATTATTATTATTATTATTGACTACATCCAACTGGAACTTGAGATACACAGGCACTGTGGTAGGGAGATCCATCCTGCCCTACCAGAGAGTCAGAGGGGTGAGTGGGGAGGACATAGGAGAGAATAGATTGGGGGAGGGGTTATACAATGGGATGGCTGTTTTGGGGCGGTGGCTAGGGGAAAGATGGAGAGAAAATTTGTAACTCAAAATTTCATGGAAATGAATGATGTAAACTAAACTATTAACCCCAATGAAATAAAATTATAATTAGTAAAGGGCATCTGATTTAAAAAAAAAATATCCAAACTTAGAGAGTAAATAATTTAATCATAAAGAAATGGTGGCTTAAAGAATAAATTAAAAAGCAATAGATAATTTCATCAAAAGAGGATAGCAATATATTGTACCAAAACTTTTGGCAGCCAAAGCAGTCCTTAAGGAAAAATGTTTATCTCTACTACTTTCATCTACAAAAGAACAAGGGTAAATTGAGTATATCAATGAGTTTGGCATAAAATTTTTTTTTTAAACTACAAAAACAAGTGAAAAACCTCAACCAAACATAAAAATAGAAATTCTGAAAATCAAAGAGATAAACAAAACTAAAACAAAAATATTAGTTGAATTGATAAATAAAACCAAGTGTTTTTTGAAAAAAGTAAACTATTAGCTAATTTGATTTCTTAAAGGAAGAGGAAAACCAAATTGCCAATTTAAAACATGCAAAAAGAGAACTCACAACAAAAGAAGAGGACATAAAATTATTGAAAATGATTTTGTCTAGTTATATGTAAAAAATCAATCACAAATGAAATGGATGAGTACTTACAAAAAGATGTAAAATATCTAGATGAACAGAACTAGAAATAAATAATTTTAATAACATAATAAATTGAAATAATAAATTGAAAAAGCAATAAAGGAACTCTCTAAAGGGTAAAAATAACTTCAGAGTCAGATTTGCAAATGGATTTTAATGGTATTCAAAGAAAAATTCCAATATTAGATAAATTTTTGCAAAAATAAGGAATGAAAGAATTCTACCAAAGCTCTTCTTTGAGACAAATATGATCATGATACCTAAACCAGGGAGAGAGAAATCAAGATTACAGATTAATAACTGTAGTAAGCATTGATTCAAAAATATTATCAACTATTAGCAAAGAAGTTAAAATAATATATTCAAAAGAGCATACAATATCATCAGGTCAAATTTATATCAGGGGGTAGCTAGGTGGCACAGTGAATAGAGCACAGGTCCTGGAGTCAGGAGGACCTGAGTTCAAATCTGGCTTCAGGCACTTGACACACTTACTAGCTGTGTGCCCTTAGCCAAGTCATTTAACTCCAATTGCCTTGTCTTTTCCCTTCAAAAAAAAAAACAATTATAACATGAAGGCAGGTTTGGTTCAATATTAGGAAAACTATAAACATAATAGACCATATTAACAATAAAACCAAGATTATATCAAGGGGTTGCGAAAAAGCTTTTTACAAAATGCAACAGTACTTTATGTTAAAAACACCAAAAAGAATAGGAATAAATGGATTTTCCATTAATATGGTAAATTGTATCTACCTAATATCAAATGTTAAAATTATCTTATTATCAATAATGGAGAAATAACAGAAATCTTTCCAATAAGGAAAGAAGAACATTGCTAACACTACTATTTGATTATAGTTGGAGAAATGCTAGCTATAGTACTACTATAAGAAAAAAGAAATGGAAGGAATAACCATAGGCAAAAAGGACACAAAATTCTTTCCTTTTGCACGTAATAGGATGTTTTACTTACACAGCCCTAAAAATTTAACTCCACATCAAATGAAACAATAAGTTTAGCAAAGCAGCTAGATACAAAATAAACTCACAAAAATCTTTCTGTATATTATCAACAAAACCTAGAAGGAAAAGATTTTTAAAAAAGGAATTTCTTCCAAAGTAACTACAAAATGTGTAAAATATCTGGCAGCCCTGCTACCAATATACAAAGAAGTCATAAATACAGCCACAAAATACTCTTCAAAGAGAGATCTAAATAACTCGAGAGATATTGAATGCTTATTGTTAGGTCGTGGCAGCATAATAAAAATGACAGTGCTACCCAAATTAGTTCACAGATTCAGTGTAATAGCAATCAAATTACCAAAGTAATGTTATAGAGCTAAAAATAATAGTAACATAAATTCAATTAGAGGAAGAAAAGGTCGAGAATGTCCAGGGGAATAATTTTTTCTTTTAGTGAGAAGAAAGGGAGCACAGCAGAACCATATCTCAAACTACATAACACAAAACAGTAATTACCAAAACTGTTCTTGATCAAAAAAAAGAAAAGCTGATCAATGGAATAAGTTGTGCAAAAGTCACAGAAGGAATTAAATAGTAGTATAGTGTTCATTCAATTAGCAATTCCGGTTACAGAGGTAAGAATGTTCAATAATACATTCAACAAAAACTCTTGGGAAAATTCAAAGGCAAAACCAACATCTCACACAATATACCAGAATAGGCTCTAAACATATATATGAACAAGACATATAGCAACATACATAAAGAACTTAGAGGATCAGGAAAGGAGATTTTATGAATATATTTGGGGGATAGTTCTTGACCAAATAAATGATAGGAGGCATGACAAGAGGTAAAACAGTCAATTTTGTGCATATAAAATTGAAAAATTTTTGTACAAATTCAATTCAATTAATATCAGAAGGGAAATAGTTAACTGCAAAAATCTTTGCAGAAAATTTCTCTGATAAAGATCTAATATTCAAGATATGTAGTAAACTGTTTCAAATATATAAGAACCAGGGCCATTCCACAAGAGATAAGTGGTCAAAGGATATGACAAAGCGTTCCCTAAGGTAAGCTTTCAACCACCATATTGAGAAAATTCTCCAAATTACTACTAAGAGAAATGCAAATTAAAATAATTCTGAGGTTCTATCTCACACTTTTCATATTGGCAAAGAAGACAAAAAAGGATAGTGACAATTATTACAATAGCTGCTGAAGGACAGATACACTAATGCATTGCTGGTGGAATTGTGAATTGGTCCAACTATAAAATAATTTGATCCCATATATCTCCAAAGTTATTAGCTGTACATGCCCTTTGATTCTGGGATATCATTACTAGGCATAGTGGGACAAGATACAATAACCTCCTCAGCTACACATTTAAAGCCCATCACATCTTGGTTCCAATCTACCTTTCCAAACTTTCTTCATATACTATGTGTATTCCGTGGTCCAGCCAAATTGGTCTGCTTTCCCCCAAACTGGTAGTTCTGTTTCATCTCTCAATGCTTTTATACAGGTCATTCCCCAGATCTAGAATGTTCTCACTCCTCTATTCCTTTGTCTACCCCAAGCATGTGAAGATTTCCCCCAGTGGAATGGGCAGATGAGAATAGTTTGTTCCAATGGCAGGCATTGTAGAGTGCTTAGAGCTTGGTCAGGCATTAAAGACACTAAGGTGATCCACAGCACTGCAGGCCACCACCAATTGTCTTGACTTTTGTCCTGTCACTAGATTTTGATGACTCATGGAAAGTGAGGCTAACGACTTTGAGCAATTCTGTCTTGCTTAAATCCAATGCATGCACAAGTCAAGACATCAATCCATGATGTCACTGGTCCCCAAAACAAAGAGCAAACAATGTAACATAACCAGGCATACACGCCAAAGAGATCAGAAAGAAGGAAAAGGACCCAAATGCACAAAGTTTTTGTATCAGGACTTTTTTTTTTAATAATGAAAAATTGTATAAAATGAGAGAGCGAAACAGAGCCAGTAGAACAACTTATACAATGACTATAATTCTATAAAGAAAAATCTGAAACAACTTATGTTGTTCGGTCATTTCAATTGTATGACTCTTTGTGACCCCCAATTGGGATATTCTTGGCAAAGATACTGCAGTAGTTTGCTATTTTCTTCTCCAGCTCATTTTACAATTGAGGAAATGGAGGTTAAGGGTTAAGTGTTAAGGGTTAAGTGACTTGCCCAGGTTCACATAACTAGTGTCTGAAGCCACATTTGAACTCAGCTCATCTGACTCCAGGCCCAGTATGCTATCCACTGAACCACCTCACTGCCCCCATGAAAGACTTAAGAACTATGATAAATGCAATGACCAATCCCAACTCCAGGAGACTGATGATTAATCATAATTCTCTCCCAGTAGAAAGGTTTTGGATTAGTGGTTTAGAACGAAGATAGAAAACTTCAGACATAACCAGTGTGAAGATCTGCTTTGCTCTTTCACACATTTGTTAAGTCAAAACTTTTTTTTTTCAGGGTTTGAAAAGGCTCAAAGGTGTTCATGAGGCAGTGGGGTATAGAGAACTGGTAACAACAAAAAAAAGAAAATTAAGAAAAGATCACTGATGGAAAAACTTTTTTAAATACACAGAAGAGAGTAGAAGGAAGATCAGAAGAGGACAGACAGGCAGGGAATCTTGAAAACTACCATGTTAAATTTCCTTTAAACAAATCAGCTATACAGAAGTGTCAGCATGATCCTCATTTTTTCGTCTTCTTTATGTAGGGAAATGTTCCAGTTTGTTGATGTCAAGTCCATAATAATAAATTTTAAAAACTTCTTAAAAGAAAATGTCATCATGTATTGAAGTGAAAAGGAAGCTTGCTAAGTAGTAATAGACACAGAAAAAAGATTATCATCTTATTCCTTTAAATGAACTATAAATAGCTGATAAACAAGCTTAGATGGTTGTACTGAAGTTCATGATTAAGTTTCCAATAAAAACATTTAAGATTTTTTTAAAAAGGCTTTCAGGTCACACAGAGGGAAACAGCCAAGAAAGAAAAAGTGAGATAAAATCATTATTAATCACTCACCTGAAAAAAACAGGATGCTTCCTTTTCCCCCTCTGCTAAGATCATCTGCAACTTAGGTCAAAGGACTCTGCTTCTTCTGTTTACAAAACATATCTTTGTGTTAAGAAACTGGTGCTGCTTTGAAAAAACGGCTTTTTGGGGGGTCAAACTCAAAGCACTCAGCAAGAAGAAAGGAATGGGTTTGGCACAAGGCCAAGCAAAAATGCTAAGAAATTTCAGTGTATTACATTGGTATCTGGTGGTGTAGTGGATAGAATGCTGAGGGATCTAGTCAGGAGGACCTGAGTTCAAATACAGCCTCTGACCCTCACTAGCTGTTTGCCTCTTTCAACTGTAAAATAAGAAAAAATAATAGCATCTACTTGCAGGGTTTCTGCACAAAGTGCTTAATTAGCACAGTGCCTGGAGCAGAACAGGCACTACAGAAATGCTTATTTCCTTCTCTTTCTTCCTCTTCTACAGCAAGCACCTCAATTCTACCCCTACAACTTAGTTTTTAAAATAAATGTGGAGAAATTAATGTGTTAACTCTTGTGTTAATGCAAAAAAAAAAAATTAAACTACTCAGTAACTACGGGCTACAATCTAGCCCCCTGTTGTTTATTCACTAACTAACATAAACAACCCGAAAATGAAGGTCTATACAAGAGCCAGGAGCATTTCCTGTGAAGGCCCTCCCTTAGACCTGCACACCAATGAGGTACTGAGGAAAAAGGGAAACATTTGACATCAGCCATCGGCTTTCTTCCACTTTGTCCAACCTCTCCTCTTTCTACATCAACTCTAACAAACTGGCTCGATAATGTTCTCGCCTCCAGTTAGAAAGGAAGTATTAAAAAGATGTCACTCTCGTGTGCCTCTGCTTTCTGCTTAGCACTGTGGATGGTAGCTCTCAAATGTATAAATGATGAATTTTTGCAAATCAGTTTAGGACAAATAATTCTTATCTCATCATCTCTCTAACATGGATGCTTTCTCCAAAAAGACCCACCCCAATGTGATGTAATGATTTGGTGGCAGGACCTGGATTTGAACCCTTTCTTCCTCTCTGGGTCTTGAATTTTTCTCATCTGGAAAATGAGGTTAGATCAAATGACCTCTAACATCCTTCCAAGCTCTCGGTATACGAGTCTTCTCCCTTCTTCAGTCAAGACTTTCCATTTAGTTCCCATGACATAATGCCTCTTCGGACAGTCTCGCACAGCTACTTTCTCCATAGCCAGCCCAGATGATTTGAGCTTCTCTAAAAGACTGTACTTTCAGCTAAAATTTTTAAAAATTTATTTAGTATTTTATTTTTCCCCAGTTACATGTAAAAACAATCTTTGTCATCTGTTTTCAAAACTTCTAAGAGATTTTTAATACTGCTCAAGGAAACCCTAAGTTTCTATTTTAAAGAACACACATATTCTTTACTCTTTCTTTTAAACTTTTATTTATTGTACAAATTATTTACATCATCAGCTGCAATTGCCCACATGGACTGAACCCTACCCAGCCTGACCAATCTGTAGTAGGGACTGGCCCTTGTCTCAAGTTCCTGAAACATGCAGCCTTTTTCTTTGTTGTGAACTCAATTAACCCAAAGCACCTCAGTCATGAGGGAATAAATAAAAATGCTGACCAAAAAGATACATATGAAAAACTGCCAAAAAATTAATAATCTTTCCCTCAATGTTCTGTACCATCTTCCCCCACTGGTAAGTGCCAAGGGCAGGATGCGAAGATCAGATAGCGCCAAGAGCCTTTTTGGATTGAATGAAGGAACAGGATAAACTGGAGGCTGGAAACAAACAAAACAAAACAAAAGAAACCAAAGAGGTTTCATTAACAAAGACATTGAAGACCCACTACAGTTACAGGGTTGACCTTAGAAGGCTAATATAAGACCCAAGTCCCCCTAAATGAATATTAAAACAAAAGTTTTACAGGACAGACTTCTAGCCAAAGAAATAACCTTAATTCCCAGCAGTAAGGTCTCTGGATGGCCGCTGGAATGGTGATTAAGGAATCCAGAAGAGGGTCTACCACAGGAAAATCATGGAGGCAGTCCACATGCCCAAAGCTGGAAACCCCTATCTGGGCCTGAGGGATGAGGGGTTGTTCCTGTTTTCCAGGGTAGTGATTGCACCTGCCTTCCTACATCCTACTGGGAGAGGATTAAGGCAAGAAGCAACACCTTGTCTGGGTCCCTGAGGAGAGCAGTAAACATGGGGCATGGAGGATGTAGGAGTGCTAAGGTCCCAGCTGCAGGATTCTGGTCCAGCAGATGGGAGAGGACAGCACCCTGGTCAAGAAAGAACAAATGACAGCTGAAAGAGACTGAAGCCACAGAGGAGCTATAGCAGCTCAGGGAGAGGGCAATGAATAGGGGTGAGGGGGCTTGTCTGTCCTAGTCCCCACCTGGAGGTTTCCAGGAAGCTGAGGCCCTGCCATAAGTTCTGTCTCTTCTTAGGACTCTTGCGTACTTGCTGGTTTTAACAACAAAGATGGCTTGTAGTATTCTTGGTGTAGAGCACTACACTAGGAATGGAGTCTCACAGCAAAGCATCCTTGAAAATGGACATTTGGGGGGGGGGGGGGGCGCTAGGTGGCACAGCAACTACAGCACCGGCCCTGCAGTCACGAGGACCCGAGTTCAAATCCAGCCTCAGACACTTAACACTTACTAGCCGTGTGACCTTGGGCAAGTTACTTAACCCCAACTGCCCTGCCTTCCCCCCTCCAAAAAGAAAAAGAAAGTGGAAACTTTTCAAATGGCAGAAATTTCTAATCTTGCAATTATTCTTATTATTCAAATTTATAATAAAAAAAGAAAATCTTTCAAGAGAGATTTGCCAATTTCCACCAGTCAAGACACTCCACAGAGCTCAGAAACTAGCAGTCATAATTTCTTTTTTCCCTTCCCTCTTGCCCATACCCCTCACACCCTGGTTGATAAGGGAAGGCACGGATACAGCTCAACTTTTACCATTAAAGCAGGTCTCTTTAAAGCATATTCTCAGTGCCCTGAACCTGAGAGAAAGGACATAGGAAGGCTTTACAACAGGTCAGTAGTGTGCCACAATTCAGGAATTCTACATCCCTTTCTCCTTGCCTCAGCACTCCCAGAGTGGGGAAAATACTAAGAAGAAAAATAAAATGAAATCTTATCTATCAGGGATAGTAATCCTTTGCTAGAAAGATTTCTCCAGTAGAATTCAAATAGATAATAAATAGGATCCCTAAGCTAGAAAATTTTCTCTAGCAGGGTCTTAGGACAAGATACTAGTGCCATGCAAAAGATGGATTCACAGGATATAGCAGACTGTCCAACATGGAGGAAAGTGAACAGACCGAGCTGAACCTCTGTGGGAAAAGAAACCCAATGCACAGTGTCAGTGGCCTTCAAGCCAGCCATGCACTCCAGAATGCCCCTTGAATCTACTACAGCTAAAGGTCGAGATATACCCACTATGTTCAACTTAGGAGGCTGTAAATTTATCATCTTATATATTCTACACCTGGTCTGCTTTCTTCACCTGGTCTGAATTCAAGACAGGGAGAAACAAATAAACAAAAACCCCCAAAAACCCCATCAAAAGAACTCTCCTGGGGCTTTATGAGCTCTTCTGGAAATGTTAACAAGAGCGGCTCCTCTTCCAGTCTTGTGCCCAGTGTCACGTGACACCAGGAGAAGGGCACATTTGTGCTGCCAGTTCCCATTAGAGGTAGTACAACGCTATGGCCTATGTATGACTGCTTTGTGCAGGGAAACAAAGCAATGACCAGTCAGACTGGCCAGTTCCTATAGCAGATACAATGATTCTCTCTTCTCCTGATGAGAAAAGACATCGTCCTTTCCACAGAGAAGGTCTTGAGGCTGTGTCAGATCCCAGAGGGGAGAGAAATGAGGGTACCACTGGCGAGCATTAGCGGAGGGCGCTGGAGCAAGGCGTGGGCAGAGATATTAAGGCTTCCAGCGAGCCAGATGTCCAATGGCGCTCAAGAGCCCTTGGTGCACAGCTTTCTACAAGACAGGTCGTCCCAACTATAGATAGCTGCTCCCTGAGGACCAAATGGAATTCCTCTTCTCTTAGATGGATAACATGCCAAAAACTTCCAATATTTATGTACCATACCAAAATGGCCTATGGTGAGGAGAAGGAAACAGTATGGAATTTAGGGACAAGGCCTATAGGTGGCAAAATACTCCAGAAAGAGGGGAGCATGCAACATCTTCTGGCTGACTGTTATGTCTGCCCCAAGGACCAAAGGTTATGTCTATGCTCTGCCTGAAAGGAAACTGTGCAGTCAGGGCACTCTGGAAACCCCAGGGATCAGATGGAGAGTAGAAGAGTGAATCAGAGCATGCCAAAGCCTTCACAGCCCTCACTGATGGCCAGCTGCAGCATTTTGTGCACATCTTCATATGAGTCATATGTCGGGAGGCACAACTGGTTGAAACTGGAAGGCAAGAAGAAAATCAATTAAATTATATATAGGACAAGGGGTGGAAAGAAGATCCTCCAAAAGGATGTCATTTATGGTTCACCACTTACCATGTGTGTGCAGTAGGTAACGTGCTATGGGTTGGAGCTGCAATGATCTGGAATGAGGGACAGAGGGCAGCAAAGCCTCCGGGTGGCAACTGAGAGGAGCCAGTTGTGAACTGAAGCAACCTCGCCAGTTCTTCCTGTGTGAGGCTGGAGACCACAGTCCAAAACCATCTCATTACCTGGAAAGAACAGCACAGGGTCAGAAAAATCAAGAAAAAGGAACTTATCCCAAAGACGATAAGTCTGATGGTTTAGGGAATAGGAGAATAAATTCTGGAATATTCAGGAGTTACATGGGTAACAATGAGAGCTGCTGTTTCAAAAGTGTGAGGAAAGGAAGGATTATGTCTAACGATCTCTTCTAAGATTACCTCTAACTGCTGCATATGTACAAAGCACTGGTGACAGGATGGTTTCATTCTACGACCAGGAAGGAATCTCATGCTACTCAGGAAGCAGATTGGTGCCAAAAGTAGCTGTCAGGCACTGGAAGACCTTCCCAATCTGGCCCTGTTCCACCTTTCCTCTTCTTACACTCTACCCTTTACCCTCTACCCACTCTATAACCCAGTTTCTCTGGCCCACTTGCTGCCCCTCAAACATGGCCCTCCATTTCCCAACTCTCTTCAGTGGCTGTTCCCCATGCCTGGAACACTCTGCCTCCTCAGCTCTGCCTGCTGGTGTCCCTGGCTTCATTCACGACAGCTCAAGTTGCACACTCTGTGTGAAGTGTCTCCCAGCCCCCAGCTGCTGGTACCTTTCCTGCAGTCTAGTATTGCCTTCTATTTTCTCTATATCTCATTTGCACCTAGCTATGTGCATGTTTTCTCCTCCATTAGAACGTCAGATCCTTGATGGCAAAGACATTATTTTTGTCTTTCTTTGTGTCCCAAGCACTTTGGCACAAAATAAGTGTTTAATAAAAATCTCTTGACTGAAAGTAGCAAGTCTCAGTCTGGTCTACTTCCGTGGCCAATAAATGCTGTAATTAACCTTTTTTGGTGAGGATTTGTTAGCTGGCTGGTTATTTATATTTCCTGCTGCATATTTTCTGATTTTCCTGATACATGCTCTAGGAGAGCCTTTAAGGATTCTGTTCCTCTAATGTTTCAATCTCCTCACCTCCACTTTTCATGCCTTTCCATTAAACATGTCTACTTCTCTAATTGCCATTAAACTTCTTCAGTCTCTCATTTGGAATTCTCTAGTTTGTTTCCACTTTGAAATCTGTTTTCCAAATGGCAAGGTGGGATGCCTGATATGATGAGGTATAATTCTGTACCTTTGAGCATTTAAGAAAGAGTAGTTAATTATAGAACTTCTTTCTGAACAATAACAACAAAAAGCCCTACAAAACGAATCATCATGTAATTACAATGACCAAGCTTGGCTCCAAAGAAGAGATGAAAAAATGTACTGCCCACCTCTCATTTCAGAGGTGCCCGACTATGGATGATACGTCTCCACATACTGTCAAAACTCAATTGATGGGGGGGCAGAGCCAAGATGGTGGCGTAGCAGCAGCAACATATCACAGCTCTCACATAGCCACCCCAAAATACCCATAAAATAGGATTCTAAACTAATCCTAGAACTCCAAAATGCACACAAATATACTTTCCACTAAAGTCAGCTCGGCTACGAGGAACCATCTCAGCCCTGTGAACTGAAACCAGCCTGGCCTGAAACCTCGGCTGTGCCACGGGGCAGGCTGGATGAGAGGAGCTGAGCTCTGGCTGGAGCTTCGGGTGAGCGGATTGGTGGCAGCTGTGGCAGGATCCAGAACTAGGTCAGTGGGCCTTGCGAGGTCTTGGGAGAAAAGCAGTCTGGCCAAACTGCCTAGAGGGCTGAGAAGCGGAAAGCGGAAGTCCTGCACCTGCCTCCACACTGCTGCTTCAGAGCTCTCCTCCTGCAGACTGCAGGGGGACCAAGCGATCATTCAGAGGCCAAGTGCTCTCGCATTGAGTGGCCTGGATCCGGATCGTGGTCTTGGGCTTTGGTCCTGTGGTTTGTTTTTATTCAGTGAGCTGGAAGTGGCAGAGGGACCCAGCAACTTCCTAAGAGCTCTGGCAGCTGGGAGGACCCCAGTGATTTGGGACAGAGCTTTCCCCTCTGGAAGCAGAGCTCCACAGAGATTAAAAAAAAAAATCATGGACTGACCAACCATGAATAAGAATAAGCATAAGAAGCAGGGTAAGAACATCAACCAAACCCTAGATTCCTTCTTTGAAGAAAAGAAGGACCAGGCAGAGAGCT